>CM075014.1:20609845-20654703 GCA_037576675.1 Pangasius sanitwongsei | reverse complement strand
GTGTGTGTGTGTGTGTGTGTGTGTGTGTGGGTGTGTGTGTGTGTGTGTGTGTGTGTGTGTGTGTGTGTGTGTGGGTGGGTGGGTGGGTGGGGTGCTTTTTCTGTCAATAAATGAAAAGATCATTTAAAAACTTGTTCTTATGTTGCATCTTCTATAAGGATCTGAAACCATTTAGTGTGACAAACATGCAAAATAGAAGAAACAAGAAGAGACAAATACTTTTTCACAGCACTGTTTGAAAAATGGAGGATCATCTGATTGAGACATGAGACACGGAGAGAGAGAGGGAGGGAGAGAGAGAAAGGAAGAGACAGATTGAGTGTGTGTGTGTTCGACAGTACGGTTTAGGGTTGGCTTAAATGTTTGTGTACTACTCACTAAAATTTAGTATAGGCATTTTCACATGTTGATTCATCATTGCTGGACTCTTTTTCTTTTAGAAGAGCCATGGTGTAGTGTTGATATCTTTTGAAAAGCTGACTGTTAATGTAGAGTTTGTCTAAAACCAAACAAACATGTTTCCCAGATAGCCTGAACTGATTGAACAGAGGGTACAGTACTTTGCGCCGTTTGTTTATTTCCCAGGGGACCGGGTCAGTGAGGCTGAAGTTGGCTTAGTTCATCTCCTTTACTCTTGACTACTTCTTTTTTGTTGGTAATGTTCAAATTTAGCGATGATGGGTCTGGGTCAGTTTTGTGATCTGGCTCTGAGGCATTGGGCATGATGAAATGTGGTGTTTTTAATGGTCTCCGTTGGAAGATTTAGCTCGCTCTGCATGAAAGTTTTGATGAGATTTTCTGTGCTGTCATGTTGCTTTCTGGTTTTCCTGAAAAAACTAGATTGTCTCGCATGCTTCTGGTTTGTATATCTAGTATTGTCTCTTTCATTTCTTTTTTTTTTTCTTTAGCATTTCCCTCTGGTTGGTGATAGAGGTTTTTTAGAGCTAAAGCTGTATATTTAAAGCTTTACAACAGAAGGAAAATCTTCAGGATAGAGAAGCTTGCAGTTTTTCAGCAACTGAGCAAGCTGCATTTTTTCTTATTAACTTCACGAGAGAGGAAAAAAGAGGCTGGTGAGAGACTGCTTATAATGTAGGTGATAAGAGGATCTAATTTGTTTTGTGGATGTTCCATAACATTAAATGTAAGTCTGCTTTGCATCAGACTACACCCCTCCCACCGTTGATTATTTTCCTATAATAGCGTGCCTCCGAGTGTTTCATTCCTTATGTATCTAGTAGCGATTACATGTTACATGAGTATTACTTCAAAAAAGAAACTGTGTAACGTGGTGTATTAGAATAGTGTGGATTCAATCAACGTAAATCACAGCATGTACACAGCAGCAGGTGGAGTGATCCTCCACACTCAAACAAGAGTGGATGCCATGTATAGAGACATGTATAGATGCCATGTATGGCCACATATACACATAGCACAATTACACACAGACACAATTTGATTATATCTCCATTTGTCTCTCAAACCTGATTCTGTATCCATGCCACAAATCATCATTAACAGATAGTGTTTCAGGAAGATTCTATACCAACTTCTGTATGCTAAATACATGCATGAGCCACCCCTTCATTTTTCCATGCAGTCATTTTCTGCTGTTTGATTTTTCTACACACTGCTGCTCATGGGAAGTGACATGGAACATGGCCTTCAGCTTCTGGTCATCTGGGTCATATGGCAGCATTCTGTGCTCCAGCACTGCCATTATGTTTCCTGTACTGCTCCAGGCCCTTACAAGTCCATTACATGCGCACTTTACACAAATAACATTCTTCCAGCCATTCAGGGTTCACCGGCACGAAACCATGTTGTGATTTGCCCAAGGTCCTAACTCGCCTGTTCTGACCTTGACTGTTTCAGTGCTCTGGAAGACAAGTGTACATTATTTAGCTAAAGTTTCACCAACAAAAGGATGCCATGCACCGGAACGTGAAGGCTAAGTTTAGCAAAGCGAGAGGTTGCACAACATGAGTTAGAGGAGGAAAAAAACAGGCTGTTAGGGACTGATTTGTGCTGTACTTTGTACATAAGGTTAAGTGGATAAGGCATCACATCTCACTTCATCTCTGCTGCCTCAGCAATACATTGTTGGATAGAAACATACTACTGTACCTTTACATAAATCAGGATACATTTTGAAAATACCAGTAGAATAAATTCAGTAGACTGATGTAGTATGTCAGTAGACTGATAATAGTTAGGACTAGTATGAACCAAATAGATAGGCTCAGGTTGGAACACTGCATAACAGTTCTCTGAAGATGACTTGACTTAGATTTGCTTAAGATTGCTCTTAGACTGTACTGAATTTTGCATGCTCTAATGTGAAATCATACTACATAAATAATTGATTCCTCAACAGTAAATAACATTACTGAAATTATGCAACTACATCATACTGTAATTTATTAAGAGACACATGCCTAGCTCTCCGGTAACTCATTCAGAACTTGACTTAGATTTTACTTGACAAGGTTTTATTTTTTGATGATAAAGTCTGTAGTCAATAAAGTGTATGTCTAAATAGCCAGGTATTGTAGCAGATGTAGTCCAATAGTTGTAATATAATAAGTATAATAAGTATAATAAGTAAGTAAGTATTAGTGGATTACACTTTCTATGTCATGCAATTTGTAAATAGTAACAGATAATTTACAGTAAGTAATTTAATATGTATAGTCATTTACATTAACAACATTTAACAGACGCCATTATCCAGATTAGCTTTATAGCCTCTACCAAAAACATATACACATTCTAGTACAAATACATCAGTATCTAAGAATACTATTAAACTAAAACCCTGTTAGTTACGTGTTGGTACAGTAAATCAGTACAGCAACAAAAACAGTCGATGGAGTTTTTGCATAGTGCTTAGTGATTTACCCAAACATTTACCCAATTTCTGTACACTGAGGTGATGATGCTGGCTTTAAAAGCTGTGCATGTTCTTTATTGTGGTGGAAAAAGTCAAACAAGATTTTTGGCTTCTAATAATGTTATTAATTTCCTATAAAATAAAATAATCAGTGTAGGTCAATAGACTTAAAATTCTGCTGGATAACTAGACTGTGTTGGACAGACACACACACACACACTCACACACACACACAAAACCCCTGAATGGTTAAGAAATGTTTGAAATGGAAAAAAGAATAGCAAAACAATGATGAATGTGAGTGAATGATTCAGAACACGAGCTGGTTTGTGGCATTCCTTGGAAGTTGACATTATGATTTATGGCGTATGAAAAAATCACTTGTGAAAAATTAGGGTTGTTTATAATGGAGAAGAAATTGATTCTGCCATAAAATTTTTACAGTGTTGTAAAGCACCTGGCTGTAAAGTCTGATGCATTTAAAAATCACATACACTGTTTTTAAGCCCATATATTAATATCCAAACCACTAAATATTACAGTTGTCGGTTGAAGTTATCAGCAGTTGTATGTGTCAGTCTAAAAACCGCCTAAAACCTTGTCTTGTTTTGAGATCTTGAACGGCCTGTTGGCAGATTGCACTTTTTTCGTTGTGGGACTGACTTTCTGTGATTTAAATGGCTCAAACTGCAATCTGTTCTTGTGTCATTTCATCTTGGGGACAATCCTCCCATGGCCTTCAGTGTACCCAGAGGGCATTTATCCACACACACACACACACACACCACATCCGATTCCCAGCCTGACTCCAACAGGAAAATAGGAACCGCAAACCCCCAGAATAAAGAAGGGTGTTGGAAGTCTGGGCTGAGTATTTGCTGGATACAAGTTCCTAACCACACCTCACAATTTTCCTAATGCCACGCACCCACAATCCACAGCTTAATAAGGCCATGGGTCAATCTTTTGGCCACGAGCTGATGCTTGAGACAGTTTTATTGGTTGGCTGATTTGTTCTTATTCATGTCCTCACAATGTCCTTAAAATAAATGGCTTGGGTTTTTTTTTTACTAGAAGAAGTGCAAAGTTTTCAGACATCAAAATATGCACATACACACACACCCTTGAGAGGAGAAGAAGTAGCTTACCTGAGCTGTCCCTCTTCCTTGTGAATTGTGAGGTGTGAGGACCTGTAAGCTAGACGACACTCAATCTCGGCCAACAGCGGAGGCTGGATTGGGCAAGAGTGTGTGAAAGAACCAACCCACCTGTACCTTTACTAAGAAACTCACAGAGACTCACATGTCTCAGAGGGTGAAAGTTGCTGTGTGTGTGCATGTGTATGTAGCTAGCTTTAATGTCTTATTAAAATGTCTTTTAATCACCTCTATGCCAGCAGCTAATCAAAATAATAAGAAAACTTGACTTATTTTTAGAAACAGGCACTAAAGACAAACCGCATGTGCCTGCACAGCTTGTTTATGTCTAATATTACACTTTGTCCTCCATTAGACAATAACCTGTCCTTTCTAAATGACTGAGGCATTTCAAGAACTGTATCTAGAAAACAAGGAAATGGTTCAGTTACAGTTGTCAAAACAAAATTGTGATTACTTTTGATGAGGGTGAGGGAAAGTATTGCAGGAGTAATATGGGCTGGGAAGTCAACAACATGGCCTATTTTAAAATATTATGCTAGACAGTCATACAAACAGGACCATTTCTGAACATCTGGGGCCTCTAAGAGACAGCATACTTCTTAGGGATTCCCACCACTGCCAATCATATTATTTCATGTGAAAGAATGAGCAGATTTACTTCATTATCTTGGATGAGGGAAAACAGTTTAATAAACAGTAAAATAAAAAACAACTGAACAAGAACTATATACACAAGGAATTAAGTCTCCAAACAAGGTAAACAAACAAACAAACAAACAAATAAATAGCATGGTGAAATGTTTGAACTCAGGAAAATCATTTCTTAATTGGCTGTAATCATCTGAGTTGCTATAGTTATGAATGGAACTGTAGGTTATAAGCCTCGACCACCTGACCGGTGATGATCTGTAAAGCAACCGCTCATACCACTTATATTAAGAAATGCATACCAATTATCCAGTACTCTACACTGGCTTGTGCTAACTATACAATTGGCTTCATATAATAATAATAATAATAATAATAATAATAATAATAATAATAATAATACCTTTGCAATACCTTTACCTGTCTAAATCACTGCAAACTACACATAAAAGAAGAAAAGCTGGCAAGACATCCAGGAAGCATTGTTGTCTTTCTGTGAGAAAGCTTAAACAATGCTCCAAAAGCAGGGCTTTACTCTTAACTCCTGTTCTAAAGTTGTTCAACAGAGAAGAAAATGTGCTTGGATTGACAAAGAAGTGTGTGTCTCTTGTTATTGCCCTAATACAAGAGCCACCTGAGAGCTTGGGAATACTTTTATTTGAATTAGTCCATTCTTTAGGTAGTCCTTCAATCAGATTTTAGCCATTAAAGTGTTTTGTCTTTCTGTTTCCCTGGAAACAAGGTTAGCTTTACTCATAAACAGCAGTGGGATGCTTTGTTTTTATGCTTGGAGGAAATATGAGACAAGTCTGTGGCCACTGGGCCTCTATCACCCGGTACAACTGAAAATTCCCTTGCATGTTAGTGCACATAAGGGACAATATATGGACATATATGGAACAAACATAAAAAAAAACTGTTGAATGGATGCATTTTCTTCAAATTTGCAAATTTGGATTCATAGCATAAAGTTTAAGAATCTATACAAATATCATGGATTAGGTGCTGAATTGTTTCTTGTATTGAATGTGCCCACTGTTATTGGTTTTTTTCCTCTAGAGAGAAGTCTGTTGCATCCAGAGAGCTCTGTTTGAAAGTTGACCTAACTTTGCTTGCTAAAGATTCAAAGTTTTCCCAAAGAAATTTACACTCTGAGAATCTCTTTGTATGTGTAACTATATCTATTAATAGTCTGATACCTGAGAAAAAAATTGGAATCATTTATAGTATGTATTTATAGGCAGTAATTGAAGAACTGTGGGTCCACAGGAACAAATAATAACAAAAAAAAACTTGGTTATGACTATGTGGATACTTTTTTATCGATTTATTGTTGTGTTTAATGTTATGGAATGTCCAAAAAAGTTAGTTCCTTATGTTATACAGGCTGTCCCAAAGGTCTCCATACATAGGGTAAATTAACACCTTTTATCAAAATGTCTTGCAAAATTTTTCATATTTAGTTTATATTATATAAAGATATTTTTAGATAGCCTTTAAGAATGCCTTTGACAAATGAAGAACATGCTGAAATCATTCTCATGGCTGGATTGGGAAGCTGTTGCAAAGTTGCGATAGACTTTAACAGGAAACATGGCAAGCACATCACACACGACATTCTGTTGCCAAACTTAGTAACAAATTCAGAAAGACTGGAAGAGTTGCGGACCAACCGAGAAGTGGACGTCCACAAACATCCACTGAAGAATGCACAACCGACATGGTGCTGGCATACATAGTCCCCTATGTATGGAGACTTTTGGGACACCCTTATAGCAGCTATAAACCACCCTCCCTTTTTTCTATCTTAAAGTTAATAAAAATGCAGCTTTTCATGTTACAGAAAAACCACAAAGTCCTCCATCCCGTATCAGAAAACCTAAGTTATAGCTTTAGTTCTGACTGTTACAAATGGAGACTCCTTTCAAAAATCCTCATAGAAAACTTCACCATATACATGATACACATTTAAAACGATTTTTGTTAAGTGTCCATCATGCAAGTCACTGTGTAACATTTTATTACAGAAACGGTAAAATATTAGAGTGGGTACATTAATATAAACCTGTGATTTGCAGCACTACTGTCAGAATTAATCAACATCTCCTGACAAACAAGATTCAAGCATCAACATTGTTATGGTGTATTTTTTTTTTAAGTTAGCTGCAAGATCAGTCTTTTGTTTCACTTTCTGACTGGCTTGTCGTTGTTTGTCATTGTTATGGGAACATTGCCATTAAAAAAAAAAAAAAAACTGCTCCTACCATGTGCCTACCACGGATGTCATCCCCGGCAGGGAGTCCAAGAGAGCAGAATTGGCCCTGCTCTCTAGGCATAACAATGACACTAGCCAGTTGTGGGTGTCTGTGAGATTATGTATGTGGAAGGGGTGAACAGCGCTTTGCTCCATGTGTGTTATGCTGTCCTGTGAAAACTGGCTTCTTCAGTGGCTGGCTTCACATGTTTTAGAGGAAGCATGTGTTAGCTTTCACTCTCCCCAGTTGGTAGCTGTTGTGTGATAGGGGAGAGCTGGCTGGTGGGTGGGAATTGGCTAAAATCCAACCAACAGAATCCTGTTGTAGAGCATGTATTTATTTGGTTTTGGTAAGGGAGCCCAAAACCTGATTTTTGCCAAGATCTTTCGCCACAAAGCCTAGGACTGGAATTCATATATGAGCAGTAGCAATCTGTCAGATTATTTCATTTTTGTGCTCTTAGCTTTTAAAAGCTTTGAAAGATGCTATAGTGCACATGTGTGAGGCTGGGTCGTGCTGGATTTGTTAACTAATGCAAGAATTTCATAGACTTGTTTTGTCCATAGTGCCCCTGTTCTTGCAGGCTCAGAGTGTGTCTGCCATGCAGTATTCCAATCAAAACTTTTAATGTGGTTTGATGATTAGAGAATGCACATTTGTGTGGCCTGTATACCAAACTTCTCACTTTTTTTATTGCTCTTCACTTAGGGCAGTCATTTAGGGCAATTACCCGAGCCTTTGTTCAGCAGCTGTCATACAGAGCTGCTTCACTTTTACATCTCTGGCTGTGATGCTATGAGATGATCTCTTCATTGCTTCTGTGTGGCTGGTAATGTGTTTAAACGATCAGATGGGTTGCTAGACATCTGTGGCACTAATTATAGCTTTTTAGTTTTGCACTTTGAGCATTATTTAGCATCTTTAAAATTTATTATTATTATTATTATTATTATTATTATTATTATAAGATGGTAATATGGTGATAGCATTTTGAAATGATGACTGTGTGTGAGCATGGGTGGGTGTCTTAACAGGTTCCAGGTATTTTGCATCTAATTGTTCAAAAAGAATCTCTCTTCTTTCATCAAACAAACACACAAACAAACAAATTGTCAAGAAGACAAGATTGTCTGTGCAGGGCCCTTGCCGGCCACCCTGCCTACTGTATATTCACTGACTGCATGGGCTCTGCTTAAAGGAGGGTCATTAGCAGTTCTCACATGTAAACTATTAAGAGAAGAAAGGCTTGAAACAGGTTTATTTATGCCCTGGACTCCCAAAGAGCACCTACAAAAAAGTTAATGATAGCAGTTCAAGTAGGCTAATGATTTTGGTCAGACTTTAAATAGCTTTGTGCATGTGGGTGTCACGAAACCCTCGTGTTAAGGACCTGGTTTCACAGTTCCTGTTCCGGTTCTGCCTTGGCCACCACTCGTGATCATTGTTTGAACCTTTGTCTAAGTTTGACGCACACATGTCTTGTTTCCCCAGTAACAAACATTGTATATAATTTTGTTTGTTCTTTGTCCTTGTGAAGTATTGCACCTGTTAGTGATCCATTTCTGAGCTGCCTTTGCCTGTTCTTTGACCCATGCTATGGATTATGATCATGACATTTGGGAAAAAAAACTACTAAATAAAAAGACTTTGTTTACATCCAGAAGACTTTGCCAAACATGAATGTAGTGACACTTAGTAGACTGCAAGATGAACTGTTGGCTCAAGTTTCAACAGCAGCAGTGCAACCTTGAGGATAAAAAAGTTCCTGTCCTTTCTCACTTCCACCATTGTTCAAGCTGTCAGTAAGCTGTTTTCTCCTCTAGCCTTAGCAGTTTGAATAACTGGCTTTTGAATAACTGGCTGGTGAGAAACTGCACCCCATTCTTCAACATAATTCACCTTGTCGCTGCATCTCACCTGGACTTCCCAAGAATTGGGAGAATTGAGAATCTGTCTTCTTCTAATCTCAAGACTCCTATTAATTATATTTTAATAGGGAACCATATGTATCTTTTCACCACCTCTAGTAATATCTACGTGTCTCTGTATAACTGTACCATAATATAAAATCCCACAATCAGGTATTTCCCAGAATAGGCTTGGGTCCCTTTTGAGTCTGGTTTCTGTCCAGGTCCAATTCTCATAGTGTCTCAGGGAGTTTTTCTTTGCCACTGTAACATTTGGCTTGCTCATTACTGTATATCAAAGTCCAGATTTCTGTGAAGCTATTTTGTGGCGATGTCAGATTTTAAATGTGCTTTACGAATTAAACTGATATATACTGAATTGAAAAGTTTCCACTTTACTTTGAGCATTGAGCATTGAGAACACCCCTTCCTGAACTAAATATTTTGCAGTCATTTTCTGACATGGTAAGTTTGTGAGTGATTCTCTAATCCAGAAGAGGATTCTTTAATCCCTAAAGCCTAGACTGTAGCTTATGTCTTTCAGTCTACTGACCCGTTAAATTGACTTCCAAAAACTCCCTCCATGTCAGCCTGTATGTTGTGTGGTTTCTCAACTCTCTTATATCACACTGCATTTGTTGTTTCCTGTTTCCCTGGCAACCATCTATACTGTGTCCCTAGTTGGTGCTCCTCTCATCTAAAAATTTCAGAGCAACCCTTGTCTAATTCTTTGTCCTCCAGTCCTGAAAAAGATGCACTGCTGTGCTATTTCCAGCCTCTGTGGACTTTACAGGTTAGAGAAATACATTCTCATGAGACAGGAGTCATGAATAAGCCAGTGACAATGCAGTGGCCAACTCTAAAGCTCCAAATCCAAGACTGCCATAAAGCTAAAATCCAGTTACAGAGGGGCTAGTATCAGAATTAGTACAGCAATAAACAAAGTGCAAGTAGAGAGTGCTTTTTTCTGTGTAGATTTAAGTGCTTAAGTGTTTAGTGATGGGGCAGGTCTTCAAATCTTTGTTTAAAGACAGCCAGTGACTCAGCTGTTTGGACAGCCAGGGGAAGTTTATTGCACCACCTGGCTGCCAGTTCAGAGAAAAATCTTAATGCATGTCTTCCATGTTTCTTGATGCAGAGCAGGTCAGGGTCAAGATGCTAGTGCTACAGAGCGGGGTATGATAAGTGTCTTCAGGGAAGTGGAGGCTGGTTCATTTGTGGCTTTGTAGGCAAACGTAAGTGTTTGTTCAGTCTTTTGTCAACTTTGTAAAACACTTGAGTGGCCTCTGTCAAGAAAAAAGGCCAGATCCTCCTGAAGTTTTGGAAGGGAAACCTACATGACCGAGTCAGGTTATCAACATGAGCAGAAAATGACAGCTGTCCGGGTCTACACCAAATCTGTTTCATGGTCCATTGTCAAGTGGTGTGATCATAGGGTTCTCCAGGGAGAGGACAAGATCTTGTTGTGAGGGTGTATCTCCAGGCAAATGTAGGAGCTCAGTTTTGCTGGGATTTAGTTTCAGGTAACGAGCTGCTATCCATAATGAGATGTCTGTCAGGCATGCCAGAATCCAAGCAGAAGCATGAGTCTGAGGGAGAAAAAAAAGGTAAGGTGTTGTGGAGGGTAAATAGAGACTAGTAGAAAAGGGGGAGATAGAAAGAGGACCAAGAACTGAATCTTGTAGGACTCCAGTGGAAACTCTGAATGGAGCAGACTTAGATCCCCTTCATGTCATCTCGGTAGGAAGCTAACAAGTCTTCAAAGAAATGTGGGTGCACCTGTGTCATGTCTCACAAAGTCTTGGATGTGCTAAACCTGCATTTCTGAGGTGCATTTCCTAATTATCTGCATGTTTTCAAAGTTATGTCATACTGTTTTACTTCAACTTTTAATCAAAAATCTTCACTTTGTATAGAAGGTATTTCTTTAGACCAACACTTAAATATGCAGTCAGTGCATCCGTAGAGCATTTTTTACAAGTTACATACGAACATACCACTCTAAAATCTTGTCGTTGCCCTAAGCAAATGAATTCTACTAAATGTAGTATGAAAAGCAGCAATACACAGAAAAACTTCACACACATTGCTAATGTGTGTATATACACTTGTGCCTGCTGGGCCCTCCCATGCTGGTTATAAGCTCTTGTGTCTCTGTTTCATAAGCATTCACGTGTCAGTGTTGATACTAATCAGATGGAGCAGTGGTAAGGAGACACATTTTCTGCAGCCCAGCTGAGTCCAACCAAACAAGGCAGGAACTGAAAGTCTTGATCTTCCTGCCATTTTCCTTTTTAAATGTATTTGTATGTTGCATTTTACATTCAGTTCCTTACTTTTTCCCTCACTTTTTGTGTGTACATGCTTGCTAATAATCTGCCATGATAGAAGAGTTGAGTAATTATGTGGCATATATAAAAAAATATTTTCCACATAGTGACAAGGGCAAGTAATGAGGGAATATTAAAATGGTCCAGGAATGCAAACCCAGGCCTGGAATTCCTGTGCACTGCAATTTTCATATTGTAATGCATCACCCTTGGGGTTAAAATGATGAGTTAATTTACATTAGCACGGGGAAATCAAATCAGTTCACCTACCTACAGTGCCACTAGAAAGTTTGTGAACCCTTTACAATTATCTGTATTTTTGCATAAATTTGATCTGAAACCCAGTGACACAAAAACATTATAGTTTTTCCATTTATATGTAGAGCAGAATTATCCAACGTTAAATATCTTTGTTGGAAAAAATACGTGGACCTTTGCTTTCAGTAACTCGTGTAAGCTCTTTGAGCAGCAATAACTTCAACCAAATGTTTTTGGTAACTGATGATCAATCCTGCACAATGGGTTGGAGGAATTTTGGCCCATTCCTCCTTACAATACTGCTTCAGCTCAGTGATGTTGGTGGGCTTCCTTGCATGAACTGCTCTTTTTAGGTCCTTCCACAACCTTTCTATTGGTTTAAGGTCTGGAGTTTGACTTGGCCATTCCTAAATATTAAGTTTCTTTGTAGACTTACTTATGTGCTTAGGGTCATTGCCTGACTGCATGACCCACTTACGGTTAAGTTTCAATTCATGGACAGATACCCTGACATTTTCCTGTAGAATTTGCGGGTACAATCCAGAATTCATAGGTACATTAATGGGAAGCTGTCCTGGACCCAAGGCAGTAAAGCAGCCCCAAACCATGATACTGCCACCTCCATGCTTTACGGTTGGGATGAGATTCTTATGTTGGAATGCAGGGTTTGTTTTTTGCCAAACATAATGCTTTTCCTTTAAACTAAAAAGGTCTATTTTAGATTCATGTGTCCAGAACATTCTTCCAGTGTTCTTCTGGCTTATCCATGTGCTTTGAGCAAACTTCAGGTGGGCAGCAGTTTTTTTTTTTTTCCCCATTGTTCATGTTCAGTATTTTGCCTGATGGTGGACTCATGAACATTGACATTACCTGTAGGTTCTTAGATTTTACCCCAGGGTTCTTTGTGACTTCCTGTAATGTTATTTGCCACACCCTTGGAGTGACTTTTGCTGGACGGCTACACTCTTTGGGAGAGTAACAGTGGCACTGAATTTCCTCCATTTGTATATCATCTGCCTCACAGTGGATTGGTGGAGGCCAAAATTTATGTTCTTGAAATGTGGGAGGGCCTGACTTCAATTACCCCTTTAAATTAACTCATACTCCTAGATGTTCACACACTTTCTCCAACAAAGATATTTACTGTTTGATAAATTTGCTCAATAAGTAAATGTAAAAATTATAATATTTGTTTAATTGGGTTCTCTGAATCTAATTTTAGGAATGAAGATCTGATCACATTTCAGGACAGATCTACACAGAGATACAAACATTGTGAAGGTTTCACAGACTTTCCAGTGGCACTGTATATGTTCTGTTTTGAACCTTGTGGTCAGACAGTTGTTTGACTTTGTTTTCTGTTTTTCCAGAAATTTGACTTGTTGTTGAGGAGAGTGTAGTCAATAAAGTTGTAAATCAGATTTTTAAATTTAAACTAAATTTTTTATTTATTTCAGTGAGGGTTATGTGTCATGGTTGATCCTCTTTCAGTCATGTGATTTATTAATTTTTTTTTAAATAAATGCTAAACATTGTTTTTTTCCCCTTTATTCTGTTTGCTTCAATTGATCCGGTGCCCTTAGTTTGAGCAGTTTCCAGTTGCACTAAAAATACCATTTGTTTTAGTGTCTGAGTAGAAGTTTACTAGCCTTGGACCCAACACTCTGAATTCTTGAATTAGGCTTTTAGGGCTCCTTGTAGTTCGAAAGTTGGAATACATTATATTAGAATTTTGCATGATTGTTTTAACAGGAAGTTTTCTTTCTCTCTTGTTTTTTTGTACACTTTTCTTTTCCTTCCTCTGTTACTAGTTGGAAAATGATTTCCATGAAGAATGTCTGACAGCCTTGTTTTCATTTGCACTGAGGAGGGCCTGAGTACACTGATTAACATGAGCACAAGCGGGTGGCAGCGCTAAGCATTGCCTTGTTTGGATTGTCCGATGAGCCGTGAAGCTCACACAAGGCCTCTACCCAAACAATGACTATAGATCAGAGGGCATGGAGAAAACCAACACTAAACACTTGGTGGGACGTTTCAGCTGTGCCACGTTGTTTGCATTGTTGTGCCACTGTCAGAATTTCTCTGCTCTCCTTTTCTGTAATTGCCTTAATGACTGAAAGAAGCAGTACACATTTGAATGTGTCACTGCTTATAAAAGTTAAAATAAGAAAACCTTTTTACATTTTAAAGGACATGAGTGGGAAGCATCTAATCACTGAATCTAGCTGCAGCGGTGACTGAGCTAGATATGCTCATTTCAGTCACTGATTGATTGATTTGATTGATTTGTTTATTCAAACATATGTGCGAAATCCTAAACTCAGTAAGTATATGATCCTTGCCCAATGTGAGTTGAGGGTTTAAGTGTGTCGGCCCTTATCAAAACCTTTGGCACGCTCTTTCTGATTGTTGTATGGCCACATTGAAATCAGAGTGAACAAATCATAAAATTATTAGTTAATCCAAGAGAGAAGCAAATCGTGAAATGTGCTTGGGTGCCTAAAATTTAAATCGCTCCTAAATGTAAAAGACTTGACTTTATATTTAAGCTATGGTCATGTGGTCAGTGCTAGTGCTCTGGCTATGTGCTTACTTCCAATTTTGAGTTTTGCCGTGGTTAAACCATATCTTTAAAAAGCAAGAGCATTTTGCAGTCTAGGAAGGGAAATAAGCAATTAGCTTATGTAAAATGGTGAGTATTTCAGTAGCCTAACTATGTTTAAGGAAAGTAAAATATAACAGCAAAAATGGTGTAAGTAGAAATTTAATTTACTACAATAACGATGACTACAATTTCTTTTGTTGCCTTCTATAGAATGTACAACTGAAGTGTAGTGGTATGTCCTTCTAAGTTTTGTGAAAAAAATTCAGCTATGTTGAGATTGACAGTCTAAATGGCCCCATTGGACACCCCAATATACCACTCCAAATATATTTTAATCATTATAGTGCTAAAAGCCAGGTCATTATGCATCATTATAAATCAAAATCTGTTCATGATTCTGTTGTTTATTACCAAGTTGCTTACACTACAGCTCCACAGTTTACTGAAACCAAGAAACTTGGTAGACAGGCATCAGTTTGCTTATCAACACCAGAAAGAGACTCAGACTTTTTGTGGTCAGGAACCCCTTTAGCTGTGAAAAAAGTTGACATTATTTACAGGTCTACTTATTTTTCATTTATCAGGGTTTCAATTAAACCCATTTAATTTAAGTGACCAGTCAAATAGGCTAATAACCATAAGAACCTGATTATACACCTATTAAAACCACCTGCCTTATATTGTGTAGGTCCCCTTTGTACTGCCAAAACAGCTCTGACCCACTGAGGCATGGACTTCATGAGAGCTCTGAAGGTGTGCTGTGGTATCTGGCACCAAGACGTGAGCAGCAGATCCTTGAAATCCTGTAAGTTGCGAGGTGGGGCCTCCATGGATCGGACTCGTTTGTCCAACACATCCCACAGACGCTCGATCCGATTGAGATCTGGGGAATTTGGAGGCCAAGTCAACACCTTGAACTCTTTATCATGTTCCTCAAACCATTCCTGAACAATTTTTGCAGTCTGGCTGGGCTCATTATCCTACTTAAAGAGACCATTGCCATTAGGGAATACTGTCGCCATGAAGGGGTGTACTTGGTGTGCAGTAATGTTTAAGTAGGTGGTATGTGTCAAAGTAACATCCACATGAATGCCTGGACCCAAGGTTTCCCAGCAGAACATTGCCCAGCACATCACACTGCCTTCGCTGACTTGCTTTCTTCCCATAGTGCATCCTGGTGCCATCTCTTCCCCTGGCAAGTGACGCACACGCACCCAGCTGTCCACATGATGTAAAAGAAAACGTGATTCATCAGACCAGGCCATGTCACTAGTTCACCCATTGTCCTTCCTTGGACCACTTTGGTAGGGACTAACCACTGCATATCAGGAACTCCCCAAAAGACCTGCCGTTTACCCTGTCATCTAGACATTTAGCCATCACAGTTTGGCCCTTGTCAAAGTCGCTCAGATCCTTACGCTTGCCCATCTTTCCTGCTTCCAACACATCAACTTACCGTTGAAATGAGATAATCAGTGTTGATCACTTCACCTGTCAGTGCTTTTAATGTTATGGCTGATTGGTGTATATATATCTACAACTTTGATAATGGTGAGTTGTGATTTCTGCCACTGTAAAAAACAAAAAAAAACAAGAACAACAACAACAAAAAAGAAGAATCATGGCCCCCCTGATGACTCTGCTTTATGGACACTTGGGGGTCCTGGACCCCACTTTGAGAACCACTGCCCGAGAATTTGTAATTACTGAATTTCCCAACTAGCACAGCTGGTTTGTTTAATCAATGTTTGAGTTTAGTTTACCGGGAAATGAAAAAAAAATTATTCCATTGATGTTTACAGCCAAATAAATGTTATTGCTGAGAAAAATTGACTACAATTTTTGTGTCTGTATTTTATATAAATTATAATATTCATACAACAAAGTGTTAATTAATGTTTTCTCTTAATGAACAACCTATAATATTACTGCTATTAATACATCAGAACAGATTACTTTTACTCATATTAGTGAATGATAGTGTAATGTTTAAGAAGAACAATTCAACAAATTGTTCACAACTGATGAAACAAAACATAGTCCTTGGTTCAAGAGGAAAAAAAAGCATGCCAAAAATTTTTTTGTTGATCAGAGTTAGATCTGACTGGATACCCACAAAGGCCAAACATTTTCAAAAAGTGATGAATAGCAAATTTTAGCAGTGAGCTATGCATTGTGTGAGACAAAGTACTGATTCAGCATGCTCATCTAACTATTTAACTTTTTTTAAGGGAATAATCCTGTTTGTAGCTTTCTTTCTATCTCATAGAGATGCGTTTCTGTCACTAATCCTGGCTATTACAAAAACAACATTTCAGCTTTCTAAAATAACAAATATTTTACACAACAGTGAGACTGCTAAGCAACTGAGCATTGCTGTGATTTTTAGTCTAATAAAATGATGGATTTGTGGCTCTTCTCAGGGACTAGAGCCTCACAGCTTTTAATCACAATACAAACAGACTGATTGTGCTCTCCCTTACCTGTGCCAATGGAAAGAGACAGAAAAAGAGAGAGAAGGCAGTGCACTTACAGTAAAAGATGGGCACTGGTTTACTGTTATGTAACCCTGTACCGAGCATGAAAAAAATCTCTTGTATGTTCTTTGATATTCATTTTTGTCTTGCACTGCCAAAGCAGACAAAGCAAAACGGCCTGAATAAGCAAGAGTCAAAAATAAAGAGTATGAAAAGATCTGCAGCTGTTTTTTCTTTGCGGCCCTGACTTGTACTCTGGTCTCTGTTGCGTCATACAGTGGTTTGATCTATAACGTATAAAATGGGAGCTTATTAAATTTGATTAAATATTAAACTACTGATTTTATGCATGCTTCATCCATAGTATTTTAAATTGCTCAGTCATTTTCATCAGTAGATTTAGCTGCACATTTTGTCACAGTCACACACACACACACATACACACAAACACACACACTAAGGTTTCAGTTTAGCTTTGGAAAAATTGCTGCAGTTTTTATTTGTAGATTGAAGTGGATGAGGTGATTGGTCATGTGAATGTTTCCAAACACCACTTTTTTTTTTCCCCCCATGCATTCACATTCTTTTTGTTGTGATGGAATCACTATGTCTCTGATGTTATCTCCTCAGAGCCGGCCTGCAGATCCAAAAAAAAGGCAACTTGCCTTTATAAACAGTTAGTAGAATTATGAAAGTGCAATCCCTGTGCATGTCATTACAGCGTGTTTCAGTTGATTCTTCTGCGTCTTGGCGAGGGATGCTGCCTGGTGTCTGATTCCTTGATTCCTGATTCCTGTCCTCAGTTGAACTGGGTCAGTGAGAGAGAGACTCAGACCTGACACACACATACACACAAAAATACAGAACGAGTGAGAGTCAGCCCTGAGGCTTACGCTGAAAGGGAAATCAGCTGCTTAGGAGGAACAGATGCTCCGCCAAACTCACCACACTGTCTGGCAGACACACTCACTCTCTCTCTCATTCAGCTTCTCTCTTTCATTTTCACTAGCGCTTATTTTCACTTACCTAACCATTATCCTTTGAAGCTGTGTTTCTCATTATGGTCATGTTTCAACTACACTTTCCTTGTCTCAAAATGTTATTATTGTTACTTTAAATCACAACTTTCCTATGCAATATAAATCACTGTAAAATAAATAAGTGAGTTGCTGAAACCCTGACATTTCTGTTACTGGTGTTATTCTGATTCATACTTACAGTAGTAGTGTTAATCCCAGTGAATTCATTGACCAGATTCCTCAATGGAAGAGAAATGGAGGAATGGAATGAGGATGGAAGGAAGGTTGCTTTGCTTCTTATTTGCATGAGGTCACGTCTCTTCACCAGTGGCTGCTGTACCTCATGTGGCTGTAAATCACAGTTTAATAAATTAGATATTTAACATATGATGATATATTATCGTAAATACAACATTTTTGCTTTATTGTAATAAACAAGGCAGACATGAACATTCAGGAAGTAGTTTATCCTGGTTAGAGTCACAGTGGATCCAAAGCCTATCCCGGGAACACTGGGGGATACAGCCTGAATGTGACACAATCAATCACAGGGCACCATGCACATACACGAAGAAACCCATACAGACACAGGGAAAGCATGAGACACTCCGAAGCAGACATTAAGT
Organism: Pangasius sanitwongsei; assembly: GCA_037576675.1. Taxonomy (NCBI): domain Eukaryota; kingdom Metazoa; phylum Chordata; class Actinopteri; order Siluriformes; family Pangasiidae; genus Pangasius; species Pangasius sanitwongsei. The sequence continues at coordinate 20,636,519 of CM075014.1, read as the reverse complement.
GCAGCTCAGGATCAAACCAACGACCCTGGGGCTGTGAGGCAGCAGACTCTACCCTCTGTACAACTACTCTGAAATGTTAACTCCACAAAATTCCTTACAACAAAGGTGAACATATAGCATATATTTTGACCCCTTGGTACATCGATATGGGAGTTACCTGAAAACTAAGTTTTTATGCTTTCTCAGGTAAAGAGGCTGACAAAATGATAAAATGAATGAATAAAATTTGCTTGACAGAAAAGCCAGATGCGATACACATTTGCCTCTGCTGTCAGTTACTTTTGCTTGGCATCGACTTTATCTTGGTGACCTGTAAATTCATGATCCTCTGTCTTGTAAGCCAGTTGAACATGAAGAAGAAAAAGGAAATGTGGTCTCTATTTTTGGTAAAAATGAATGGACACTGGCTTTTGCCTCACTGTTTCTTGAGGCATATCTGGAAAAAAAAAAAAAAAAGCTAGTGAGCTAACATTACCCCTACATTCTCTCCAAAACCAAGTATCATCATGATTGCCAGTGATTGCTTGATTTTGAATTGCCATGCTGTTTAAGGGTGGTTTTGGCCAAGATGCCGTTGATTCATGTGACTTGTTGGTATCGCGTGATCATTTGGTCATTGTCTTTAATTATTAAGTAAATTCTGTTCCCATTTGGACCAGACAGTTAATTGATTTTGTTTTATTGATGTTTCATAATGACTTTGATGTCAGAAATAAAAGTGTTCAAACGATTATTCTGGTCAAAGTCTGTATGCTGATTTGGTTGGGGTTTGAGATCAGAAGACAAATACTAAGAACATAGCACCTTTTGTTTGAACCCACCGATTTTTCAAGTGATCGAAAATATTGGAACATGTAATATCTCTGATTGTCTACTTTTGGTTTGAGCCCTGGGTTTTGCCTGGAAGACTGCATTTGTTGTTAAAAAGAATAAACCAACATGAAGACCTGAAAGCTGTCTATGGGAGAAAAGCAAGCCATGTTGAAGCTGAGAAAAGAGGGGAAATTGATCAGTGCCATTGCACAAGCATTCAGCATAGCCAGTACAACAATTTGGAATGTACTACCAAGAAAACAACAGCAGTTGATGGCAGAAACATTGTGAAAGCTGTGAAGAAAAACTCAAAAACAACAATGGCATCACCAACATCTTCCACATGGGCAGGGGTGAAGGTATCACAGTCCTCTGTTCGAAGAAGACTTCAAGAGCAGAAATTTAGAGCCCATACCACAAGGTGCAACCACTCATCAGCAGTAAGCATCGGAAGACAAGATTTGAATTGGATTGAACTACTGAAACATTCTGTCTGGCAATTTACAGCCAAACAATGACCCAAAACACACTGCCAACACAACAAAGGACTACATCAGGGGGAAAAAGTGGAAGGTTTTAGGCTTGCCAAGTCAATCACCAGACATTAACCCAATTGAGCAGCACTTCATCTCCTGAAGAGAAGACTGAAGGGAGGAACCCCCCCCCCCCAAAAAAAAAAAACAAAAACAAAAAAACAACAACTGAAAGAAGCTGCAGTAGAAACATGGAAAAGCATCACGAAAGAAGAATGTAACAGTTTGGTGATATCAGTGGGTCACCCGCTTGATGTAGTTATTGCAAAAAGAGATATGCAACAAAATATTAAGTTATATTATTTACTTTAATTTACTTTAAGACTTTATCTTGTTCCAATAGAATTGGGTGTCATGTTCTAAGTTGTTTAACACGTCTAGATTTAAATATCAGGAAATGAAAGGTGAAATTCTGATCTTTCATTTTATATTCATCTTTTGATCTCAAACCCAGATGTCTTCAGTATATAGCAAAAAACACCATTCCAATACTTTCAGAGGGGACTGTATGCTGGTAGCATGGAACCATCCCACCCTCTTTAACAATGCTGGCAACTCTGTAAACTGTACTAAAATGACTTGTGATGTTATCATGTGAATATCTCATACAGCCGCAGTACGGGGCAGTTCTGCTAAATTTGGTTAATAAATAAAATATAAAAGCCGGAAAATAATTCAGATTATGAATACTTTTGCTGTTAAACATCTAACTTCCATTTGCCTTACACTGTGGCACCAGTAAATGTTTTTTTTTTCCCTCATTGCACTATTTATATTCCACTATGGCAAGTAGCTACATCCAACTGAAAACATGGAAGAAAACTCATTGTAAAGTGTCAGGGTGAGTGCCTGTGGTACATTGGCTACGTAAGGAGAGTTGACTAGTGCTAACAATGCCGTTAGTTAAAAAAAAAAAAAAAGTTTAACCATGTTATAATAGGATAACCTCTGTTATGATTACAGCTTTTCCTCATAAATTACACCAAAGTAGACATTGGTATTTTCAAGCAATGTTTTTACTGTCTTAATACAAGATAAACTCCTGCTTTGGTCCGTTAACTACCATTGGCTGAAGTTACTTGCAGGTAAATGAAAGCATGCCAGCCCAAACTCTGGATCAATAGGAAACTTGCCATTGTTTATCGAGACTGCAGAGTTTAACGCATTCCTCTGTTACAAATTTAAAATTTATCCTCCCTTTGAACTGAACACTTGCTCCTTCCATGTTATCGTCATGGGTCGTAAAAGGGCCATACAAAGGATTATGAAAGTTGCTGTGGGACCTTGAGGCATCTCAGACGAATTGTCTCCAAGAAAAAAATTTACACAGAAAAAAATTTTCTGTATGTAAAAGGCGTTATAAGTTAACCCCCTTAAACTCCCAGGACTCATCGACTGGGCCGTCACTGTCAAAACTGTCATAACTGCATACATTTCCTATTAGTTCTCTGATTGTATTTACTGAATCATTCATAGTAGTCACTGAACAATATGCTTTAAGATGGATACCTGAATAATAAGCTGGGATTTAAGCGGTTAAAGAATGTGAGTTAGTGACATCATAACAGTCTACAAGACAGTCTTGTTGTTTTAAGCAATAAAAGCGCCCTCTTGTGTTTTTTTATATAATTGACACAGATATGCTATAACATATTAAATATCAAAGGTTGATTATTATTTTCAGTTTAAGCTTGGTTATTAAGTTCAGATAAGCCCTAAAGTGATGACTTTTGCCTAAATCTTGTAGTGTCCTGCCTCAAATATAAATCTCTACATCACAGCTGTTGTGTGTAGGTATCAGACTTCTGCTCTGGGATCAGTTTGTGCTTCATGTACTCATACAGTTACAAGAAAAGAGCCTTTTATCTAAAACAGCCTACAAGTGAGGCAGGGTATAATTCAAGGATGTAAGTACACTCTTGCTCAAGGCCCCAACAGCAGCTCTTTGGCAGTCCTGGGATTTGAACTCGTAGCTTTGCGGTCAGAAAACTGATCATGGTACATCAGAACTCCTAACTTGGAGATATGTGATCTGTAGCCTAGGCGCATAATTTTGTTCCTTTTCTTAAGGTTCACCAAGTCCTCCAATAATCTACAGTAGCACACAAGCACACTTTCATAAATTGACCTAAACAGACCTAGGAGGACGCTTATGCATTTCAGATGTGTGGCCATCACCAGCTCTGGTGGAAATTCTGCGTCATTCTTCTACTCACAAATATGTTTTATCAATTAACTCAAGATGTATACAATCCATATATGTTCTGCAGGACTTGTGCATTTAGGGCTAACTCATTCTACCTTATTACATTGATTGATGGCCTTCCCTGCTATTTTGTTCCTTTAAAGAAAGTTAATGATTGGTTGGAGTATAGAGAAAGGCAGTGCATACATTCCATTAACAAAGTATTTAGTTGTTTCTTTTGTATGATTTATGCTGTCCATATGTGAGAGAAAGGGTGGGTTATGTGGGCTGCTTATAAAAGATTCAGCATACTGTCTTGCCATCCGGAAAGGAGAGTGATCAAGAGAAGAGAATGAGGGTTAAAGGGTGCTAAGAGCCACACACATGGCTTTCCTAAGCTGTAAATTTTATGGATAATTTCTGATGTGGTTACAGATTTACCCCCCAGTCCCCCCAGCTATATCCAGCAGCTGAAGGTAATTACCTCCACACTCTCCCGCTTTTCTCCCACAAGCTCTCGACATTTCCTCTGGCACACACACATATGCTTATATAAATGTATACTCTCATTCACACATGCACAAATGCATTGTCACATGCTTGTACTTTCTGCATAGATCAATTTTCTTTTTTTGTACTCCCATTAACACACCTCTGCCCTCTCTTCCAGTGATTTAATGAATATTTACTCCCCCTATAGCACCATCTTTTTTGCGGTGGCAAGTAGACCTCTTTCTAATTGGAGCCATTTTTATTTTTCAAATTTTAATCTCCTATGACTATATCCGTGATTTATCTAGTTTTTAGTGAGAATATTCGATGAAGGAGCGGACAAATCAGAAATGAATTACAGAGTCCACTGGGCAAGGAAAAAGCTCAAGTGTGTTGTACAGTCTGAACTGACTAGGCTAAAAATTAGCAGCTGTCATGATACTGTATATAGTGAACTATTGAACTATTTCAGTGCATTAATACAGATTAAGGAAAAGAACAAATGTATGATTATTAAACCCTTCTAACAGATGCCCCTCAGCAAAAAGTCTGCAAAAGATGTGGTGTTCTGTTTTTGCACTGTATGTAAACAATATTACTCGTGTCTGCTTAGCATCTTCATTTTCTGTGGACATGTTTAACTGCAAGGTGACTGCATGACATGCTAGTAGAAGTTACAGGTCTATGACTGGACTTGATTTTGCTCGGTTTCGTCAGTTTTTCACATACCTGCATGTTTCTGATTCTGAAAAGGATCATCTGTTATCCTTAATGAATCCACCTAGAATAAAATCACACTAGCATCATCCAGATCTCACCTCAGCTGGTGTGTGTGTAGTGCTATCCTTACAACACTGAGGTGTGTGACATCACTGAGAAGTGCATGAAGTTTAAACAAAGCTACATACCAAATGAAAAACATCTTTAGAAAAAGTTTTTTTTCCCCTCTTCTGGGCTATTAAAAAAACTAATAGCCCATATACAAAATCTGCTTGTCCTTAGCACCTGGGCTACTGATTTGTCAACCCCTGACAGTAATGAAGTTTAATTTAGTTAATTTAGTTTAGTTTTACAGTTTACATGTGGTGTGAATATGCCAAGGTTTTGACATGATTCTATCCTGCTGGCAAAATCCAAATATTTAATCATATTAAGGACCTTTTGCTGTTTAGTAAATGTGAAAGTTTTTGACGATTATGTATGAGGCACGAGACTGTTATGTTATCATCATTATGGCTGCATGTTCACAGTGTTCTCATTGTAATTTTTCATTTTTTTCTATTATTTTCAGAAAGCCTCCGTTTTTTCATCGTAACTGGCTGTGTGTTGCGTGCTTGCATTCTCCCCCTCATTCATTCTCTCACTCCTAAGACCTGTGTGAATCAGACAAATTATTTTTTCCTCAGTTCGTCAGTTCACGTTAAGTCATAATATGATTTCTTGCCCATATCACAACAGCAGCCAAACCAACTCATTAGAGTGTGTGTATGTGTGTGTGTGTGAGAGAGAGAGAGAGAGAGAGAGAGTGAGAGTGAGTGCCATACAAGGAGGTGGGATCAGAAAACGTTTTTGTCATCACAAAGACAGAAAGCATTATATTATTACAGTATCTCATGGAATCCAACTACCTGTAATATTTTCCATCCTGCTAATATTTTCCATGATATTCTCCCACAACTGTTCACATTCTCCCACATATTATATCATTTAATTGTCCGGCAGTCATTTCTCGCACAATAATTATTTCTAAATACTACATAGATAGGATAAATCAGTCTTTTTAAAGCCCAATTCCAGTTTAATGTGCTTTTTTATAAAACCTCATTCAAAACAAAGATGCAGATCACACATCGCTTTCCAACCTCAGACTGATTAATGCACTACAGGCACCCTCAAGAACACGCTGTAACTTATGTATGAAATCACTATTTGCACGCACGTTGTGACGTTTTTCGTTAGTTTTTAAAGACCTTTTTAAACAACAGCTCAGTGATGCATGCAAGTAGCAATTTTTTCCAGTTCTTCATCAAGGCACGTTATGACCTGATGTGTGCTGACAGTTCGTTAACAGAAGGGCAAGCAGATGTTAAAAATGAGTGATATTCTAAATGCGTAGTTTTTCACATTTGTCCTAAGTCTTCAAAAGGAATATCTATTCACAGAGCAGAAATTAAGAAAGTGAGTCATACTTATGGCCTAAGTGATGACTCATATCTTGAATTTTATGGCTTTAGAGACAACATTTATGAACTTATGATGGCTGTCATAAGATGTTCCATGTAACTATGATCAGACCCCAATCAGTGCCCTGTATTTTTAATTTGTTTGGTATCCACACATGTAATGGAGGCCAGGCCTTCAATATATTGCCTTTAACATATTACTGATTCTTCCTTTCTTGATACTATTTAAAACACCTGACTTACACTAATATTGGAAAACCTTTTTTTTTTTACAGTGCTACATCTCATAACCCAGAAGACATCTGTCAGCTTACTATAATTAAGCCAATAAAGTAACCAAAGCATGTATAAAGCTGAAGCTGTCCAAGTTTAGCTGCTAAGCTCTTCTGGGGTCATGTGAGGTTGGTGTGAATCAGTTCATGGCCTGGATTCTTACCCCATGTTCCCTCAGTGATGTTGCTGGCAGTCTTGGTTGGTGATTGGCTGGTGTGTATCAAACTCTTTCTCTTGCTTGCTCTTTCTCATATTCCCTCACTCAACACTTCTACCAGTTTGTTCAGCCCCATTGAGCCTCCTAGAGTGTCACCTGGAAGTGGCTACAACAGCACTCTCTCATCCCCCTCTCCTTCCGCCCCCCTTCACCCCTTGAACAAGATGTACCTTCTAAAACCTAATTTATTAGATTAGTGTGTGTAACACGAAACCTCTGACTAGTGCGCATACAGAGTTTTATTAAAACACAGGAACATCGTCCACAATCCCATGAGAGGTATGAGAATAGTTACACAGGTGTGTGAAAGCCACAAAGCAGGTAATCCATTAAAAAAACCTAATCTAAGAGTCAGGCAGAGTCAAAACCATATTCACACAGTTCAGAAATAACCAACAGGAAAATTGTCAAGAGCCTGCAACGAGCTGCTAAAACCAGAAAAAAATGGATGTACCTTAAGTGACGCCACTGTTTTTTTGGAGTAAGAAAAGTTGCTAAGTGTGTGGCGAGTAGCCTTGCGGAGCACGATTACGACTGCTGTCACCCTCAGGGTTCTTAGTAACCAGACTTTCAAAAATGGAGGCACAAAGTTCTAACAAGTCTGCCGACAGCGACGACGGGTGATTGAGTGGGAATGGTGGAATGGACTGCTGTATTCTTTTGTGAACAGAAATTATAACATTTAATTCTCAGTCGACTTTCATGAGAGAGATTGAGTCCTCAGGGAGAGTTTAGAATATGTCTGTGACCAATAATTTGTATAAGAAGTGAATCATTCAGCTTTCTCCACAAGGGAGAGAGGGACAAAAAGATGGAGACTGTGGCTCCATTTCTCTGGCAATATTAAGCGTGTGATAACTTTCCCAGTGGTGTCCCAGCAGACTACATTTTCGCATAGGCTGGTTCAATGCTACCAATCAGAGACTGCACAGCTGCTCAAGTTATCCAAGATAAAAATGAAATCGGAGGAGATACAATGAGGTGAATATGTTTCAGTTTTCTTTCATATCCAAACTGAATTTTACACTGTGAGACTAATATGTACACATAGAGCTATAAGTGACATTGAGGGGAATGTGCTGCGTTTTTGTTGGGAATTGAACTGAGATGAATGAACTAATTCTTGCTTACATACCAGTGAGGACATTGTCACAGCAGGGCTCTGGTCTACTGATCAGAAAGCTGTGACTACTGATCGGAAGGTTGTGTGTTTGAATCCCAGTACTACCACACGGTCCCTGTTCGACCCTTGAGCAACATCCTTAACTCTCATCTTCTAAGCTGTAAGTTGTAAGGCATTTGTAAGGATGAAAACTCTTGTCAAATGAGTACATGTAATGTAAATGAGATTGATGGTGAAAATTTTGAAAGTCCCACAGATAGGTGGTGGTGGAGAACCTCATTCTATACTCAGGAGATCATCCGTGGTCATGAGTCACTTGGTCCTTCTGGTGCTGGATACCATTAGCAGTAACTTGAACAAACAGACACAGCCTGCGCATTGTCAAGTTGGGATGGGTTCCATAAACATAACTGGGGATAAAAACCTAGCACACACCTGGTGACTGATGAAGGAGTCGTGTAGTGAATTCAGGGTATATTTGGGCCAGAAGAGGTAAGGAATGTCAGCCCTTTGTAATGGTTAGTATGTTTTCCACCATGGGAGAGTTTTCAGGACAAAGGACTTTGTGTTTTCTGGTTTCTCTGTAACACAAGTTAGAAATAAGAGAAGCTGCTGAGGGAACGACTTTATACGTTATAACGTAACATGAACTAAATAATAACAGCACGGTCTGCTACTTAGTTTCTTAATTCCCTGCATTAAAGATAAAGACAAGAAAGAAATGTTTTCATCTTATAACAAGGATACAGTTCATTTTCCCCGTACTTGGTAGATAAGAAAATACTGAAATAGCTTTCACTCAACGAAGCGCCCCACTACAAACAAATGTTTAGAAATAGTTCTTGTTAGAATTTGATCATTTGGCTGTGGTCATAGTTAGGTTTAACCAGCTAATTTAGTGTGCTATACTAATTGAATCCTTACTTTCAGGTTTTTTTTTGTTTTTTTTTTTTTAAGAATTATAGATATTTTACACTGTAGATCAATCCATTTCTATCATACTTGTGTGGTTAATTGTATGATAATGTGATCAGATTGGTTTACAGTTAAATAGCATTGTTTCCCATTAATTAATGAGACTGGTGGCTTGCCACAGTCTAATTCGTTCCTTCAGGTTCAGAATGAAGCGAAAATATTTTCACATTTTTCTTAATAAAATAAAATATCTCTGTTTTGCGCCATTGCATCGGCAAAGCATCTCTCACTCCAAATCAGTCAGACCCTCCCCCCTGGTCAGTCGTACCACAACCCCTCTCCCCCCTGCTGTACATGCGCATGCTCACACATGCACTGAAACCACCTGGCTGCATCCGAGACACCAAGGCATTTTGAGGACACAACATCGTTTGAGGTAAGTAACGTTATCCTCATTTCTATACATTTTCCACTAAATTATGCGATCTGATGAGCATGAAGTGTCGTATAGTGCTCTCCCTCTGTCTAGATACCGGGATAGATCACTGTGACTCTCAGACAGATGATTTGCTACAGATCCGTCAATTATATTGCGTGTTCATAACACCCACCTTCCGCCTGACGAATATCCCGTATAAACTTGCGCCTTCTGTCTCCGTACATAACTAACAGAGACAAACATTTCTACAGATGAAACATGAAGCCAATAAATGTAAGATTGCAACAGTATATGGTTTGTATGTGTTTTTCATGCGATTTGGGGTAGTTTTATAAGAATAAAGGATGCTTATATGAGAAATGCTAAGCAGCTGTACATTTAACCTAATATAGAAATCTACAAATAATATATTTCTGCTCATTATATGATTAAAATCCGCATTAGATCACAAATCGAAAGTTATTACAAACACTGAACATGTTGATGTTTTAAAGTGAGTTTTGAGCAAAAAACATAGTATTAATCTCATAAATTGTCATGTGGGGGGCATGGTGGCTTAGTGGCTAGCACGTTTACCTCGCGCCTCTGGGGCTGAAAGTTTGATTCCTGCCTCCGCCCTGTGTGCAAGGTTTGCATGTTCTCCCCGTGTATTGGGGGTTTCCTCCAGGTACTCCAGTCTCCTTCCCCAGTCCAAAGACATGCGTAGTAGGCTGATTGGCATGTCTAAATTGTCCGTAGTATGAGTGTGTGTGCATTTGTGCCCTGCAGTGGGTTGGCACCCCGTCCAGGCTTTTGCTTCATTTGTTTGATGGCTCACATGTTTGCTCTACATTTTGTATTCTGACCCTTTGTGTAATACATTAAACTTCATCTCGTTTACCATGATTTGTGGGTGTTTTTTTCATTTTTTTCATCACCATTCATATCTATACAACCAATATTAGCCAACCATATCTATACAAGATCACAATGTTCTTCATAGATCTAGCCTAAGTGCAAAAGTGCACTAGGTTGATGCATTTAACTTTAAAATGTACAAAATTTTCTTATGGGGGAGCATACCCCCAGACTCCCCCAGAGTGTCAGAGGTCCACCTACCACAGTCTCACAAAATCCTATGGAAAACACTTAAATAGCAACAATATTGATTATGCCTTTAGTTAAATATGACTATGAAATTAGGCAGTGGTTTGCATTAATGGTCTAGTGATGCTTGGAACTTGGCCTGCATACATAGTTTTTGGAAATCAGTATTTAAATGTGCATAATTCATTTTCACCCTCTTTTCCTTCCTGCATTGTTATGTTTCTCTTGGCTAGAAGAGTGCTGAGCCATAAATACTTAATGTGTGCAGTCAGCAGCCATATAAAACCCCAAAAGAATAAAGAAAATATTTCTTGTTATATTAATGGTACAAAAAGTTGGCATGTCACTTTGACCTGTTCCATTTTCAATGCCACTTGCAAAACCACATAAGCTTAATATCAGGTGTCTTGGGCTTAACTGATGCCACTGTGTGTGTGTGTGTGTGTTTGTTTTTTTAACTTAAACTAAAAACAGAAGGAAATAATGTTCTAATGGGAATCTAAGTTGTGTACATTGGCTTGTGAGTTTGGTCTTTTTGCTGATATGTGATGTATCTTTTTTATATAAAGACCTTCATAATAGAATGATAAAAGCTTTCAGTCTTACAAGTTTAGGAATTAAAGCCTCTCTGTGGAGGCTATGGAGTTCAGTTTGTCCAGCATGGGGCTCCTTCTCTCAAGCCTGGGGCTTCTGTCTTCCACCACTGAGCTTCTTCTGTCCAGCTTGGTGCTTCTTCTATCCAGCCTTTGGCTGCTTCCATCCAGCCTGGGGCTTCTGTCATCCAGCCCAGGTCTAATTCTGTCCAGCCTGGAGTTTCTTATGTACAGTCTAGGGCTTTTTCTGTCCAGTCTGGGGCTACTTCCATCCATATAGCCTGCTTCTATAGCCTCCTCCCTCCAGCCTGGGGTTTCTGTCGACCACCTTGGGGCTACTAATATCCAGCCTGGGGCTTCCATCCAGCTAAGGGTTTCTTCTCTCCAGCCAGGGGCATCTTTCAACCAGCCTAGCATCTGCTCTGGTTATGCAGCCTGAGGTTTCTTCTATCCAGCCCGGGGTTTCTTCCATCCAGCTTAGGGCCTCTTCTGCCCAACATAGGGCCTTTTTTCATCCAGCTTGTGGCCTTTTCCACCCCCCTCAAGGCCTGTCCCATTCAACCTGGAGCCTCTGTTTTCTAGCTGGGGCTTCTGTTGTCTAACCTTGGGCTTCTTATGTCTGGCTGGCTTCTTCAATCCTGCTATCACATGGCCTCTTCCATGACTTCGTACACTATTCCTCTGACTATTTGTCCATCCTGGGGTTTTGCCTTTCCATCCAATGCTTCTTCTTTCCAGCCCAGTGACCTTTTTATGAGGTGACACTTATTTCAGCATTATAATAATTGTCACTAAGTACATGTCAAAAATCTATTATAAAGGTGCTTTAGATAATGTGTTTTATCATTTGACATCAGCTGTCATTCTAATTACCACACTGCTATGCAACCGGACATAAACTGTCCTGACAGCATATGATATCTTCCATGACATTAATTCACATCATTTACAGTATGATATGGTCTTGACTTACGAGGGGTCATGAAAAGTGTTATAAGATTAGAAAATGTAGACTCCTTGAACCACATCCTGAGCATTACTGCACTTTGTCCTATCCAATAATGCATAATCTTTGACATACTCTGCAATGGCCTCAGCCCAGGCCATGAAATTTCACATCTGGAGGTTATATCACAAGCCCAGTTATCTTGACGTACTACTACTGAACTGCTCAATATCCTGGATGACTAACCTAAACCTTCACCAATATTGTCACAGGTAGGCTTTCCCCATATGAAATAGGTCTTCTGCTTTGAAATACTGCTTGGATCCAGGCCAGCCATGGCATAATGGGACATACAGTGAGATAGACAGTGCAGTCACCACTGCGCTGAAATAATGGGGAGAAAGGCGCTTGCTCTTTCTCCCCATTATTCCTAATGAAAGAGAGAAAGAGAGTGCATGCTCGGGTGCGGCAGCATTTGGGCACGCTCCAGCTAGAACAACACTTGCGGTTTTGCGCTCGCATGAAGTGGAGCAGTTCCACATTCTGGTGGGTGAGCATAACGAGGAACTGACCGGGGGAAAGAGGCAAGACAGAGGATGCTGGAGAATAAAAAGAGTGCTAGAGTGAGTGCACATGGAGAGAATGCAAGAACAGAACAGGCCGTAATGTCAAAGGCAGAGCACGTGGTACAAACAAACAGGCATGGAAATTCAAAAGCCAATAAGAATGAAAACAGAAGATACTGAGTAGGGGGGTGTCACTGAAGGAAAGAGAACGGCTGACTGTGAGAGCCTGCACAAAACAGATGATAAGGTCAAAGGTCAAAGCATACAACGGAGGTGTATAAGAATGATGCCAGAAAATGTCGTCACTTACTGTGTCACCTACTGTGAAGCACCAAATGAATAAGAGCAGTGAGAAAATGCTGGTGATTGTCTAAATAAAGAAAATAAATAAATAGTGAGGAACATGATTAACAGGTAATGTAGTTGGTGCCCATTCCTGCCCCTTGCTCCAGTTAAACCTTAAATCGTGGTTAATATTAGAAACAGTAAGCATTTTGGAGGCATGTTGTGTGAAAAAAGGGCACTGGCGGCAGTTAGGTCAGGGTGACTGGAGACCCAGGAGGAACCGAGGCCCTGGCACACAAGAACATATTTATTCTGTCACCATGCCCAGACCTCAAACCATCACAGAGCAAAAGTGTGTGTATGTCCATGCGTGTGTTTGAGATTGTGGAGCGTAAATTGATCCAACCCTGCAGCGGTACCACAGAGTAAAAAAAAGTCCCTTCAACACCACAGGAGCCCGGAATGTGCATAGTTTCCACTCACTTTTTCACTCGCATTATAAAAATAATTAAAGGGGATGTTGTGAGGGCTTGGAGTGGCCCTGATGTCTTCCTCTCCAAAGTCTGCTCTGTCATCTCGGCAGGGCTTCTACTCTGTCTCCACAGGTCAGTTCACATCAAACAATACACCACAGTCTGAGATGCATCTACTGTTGAGTCAAAGTCAAAGCACTATGTTCACACAAAGAACTGATAATGCATGCAGTAATTACTCAGATGGCTCTAAAGTTGTGTATTTATTGCCTCTGTGCAGTGGATTAACTTAAAGGTCTTCCGTAGGAAGTTCCTGCTGGATGCATTGCACTGAATAAAATTTAGCAGTCTGTTTTTTATTGACTTGTGTTGTTTGTCTTAGACTTATTCACTTACTCTAAAAACTAACTACCAGATCAGTGTTGACATTGTTCATATTGCTTCATTTTTATTTCAATTTCCTTTTTTTTGTAATAAAATAGCAATCTGTGGTATTGCTTGCAGGCCATTGGTACCACTGTCATCTTCATATAGTAAACAGATCTCTTTGTGGTTTCTATGTGTGACTAGGATGGGGCTGTTGTGTGCCTCACAAATACCTGTCTTCATTCGAAACACATTAGGAAGCAGTGCATTCATTCTTTCCAAAGTGAGGTGATGCACCCATCTGGTATGGAGTGCTGGGGCTGTGCCATATGCCGCTCTTCTGGACAAGGGGCTGGCCCTGTGAGGCCACAGAACGGCCAGGCCAGCAATGAAAAATGAAACGCAGCAGCCCCTCATGAAAACACACGTCCGAAGTATATCCGCTTGCGTGTCTGGTGCTTGGGCGCTGCCGTTTTTTCCCCCTTCGAGCAGTAGTTTATGTGTCTGTTTGCATGTGTGTGAGCATGAGGGAGTGTGGGACAGAAAGGAAGAGCAAAAGGAAATGTGTTCTCCACTGCTGTAAGTGTTAATGAGTTAAGTAATAGCAGCAAAGGCATCGCATGAACACTCCTATGCTGAATGGCGTGTTCACACGCTACTGCTGCCGTCGGAAAGCCTTCCGAAACACCAAAAACTGCAACTGGTTCCACTGCTTAAGTAATATAGTTATATAGGCAGAATTTGATAACATTCATAAAAATGGAGCATGGTGCTGTCTTTGGCCGGAAAAGGGCCCATAGTGTGTTCTCACAAATGGGAAAGGTGGATGACTTATGACATTCTCTTCAAGTCTCTAGTATGGACCCATCATCCCTCAAGGTACGAGGAAGACATGCATCAAAACTCTTCTGTCTTATACTCAGATCTGTTTGTACTAGCGTGAGGATATGGTTTTGATGGAGACTACAAAGCACTTCTGTAAGTTGCTCTGGAGTAAGGCATCTGCTAAATGCTGTAAATGTAAATGGATCCATATATGATTACAATATGGAAAATGTGGAGAAAAATCAATTTCCTGTCACATTGAACTGCTAAATAAAGCAGTACAGCTGAAAAAATGTTAATGACTCTGAAGCTTAAGCTGGAGATACAGTATCGCTGCCAGAAGGTACTGGATGTCAAAAATTACTGAATACTTAATGAACGAAAACTGTTAAACTCTGTTTATTAGTTTGCCCACTTTTTTGTTCAACATTGTGAAGTTTCTCCCACTGCACAAGCCAGTGGGCACTCTGATACTACACTAGGCTTTCAAGTAGAGTAACAGTTACTGATTAGATCCAGATGCTTAATAAAGGCACACACACACACACACACCAAACCTACAAACACAAATGCCCTGCCACAGGTCTAATTTTTCCATCAAGTTGCTCTTTTGCCCTGCAAATCTGGCCAAAGTTGCCTTGAGGCACTCCTGCATCATCATCTCTTCAAAAGCAATACTATGGCTGATACACTTGACTGGCAATGCAAATGAAGCAATTGGGCAGCAGGTTCTTTTTTCCCTAATCACTTCAACAATAAAATGTAACCAAACATGAAGCTCAGTTTCCAAAACCTTACACCATATCCACTGACCCAAAAGCAGTGTTATTGCTTTGCACCCTGAAATCTGCAAGGAATCAATCGCACTACATTTCATACTAGCACTCAGACATTATGTTGTCTGATGAATATGCACTGAATTGTCACAGCAGATCTATACCATAATATAATTTGGTATACAATATGTAATGGCTCAAACTTGTACACAGTGTTATAAAACAAGACATGCAACAGATGTGTAAAACTGGGAAGTGTGTGTGCGGTGACCTTGGAAAATTTTCACCTGGTGAAATATTGACATTTTCTATTATATATGTAGTAGTTTATATAATATAAAAACCACAGACTTTCCTGAACTGGAATATGTTTTTCTTTTGCATGTATTTTAAAGTAATGTGTTTGTACGTTACTAACAATTGTTTTAAAGAATTGTTAGTTTACAATGGGAAATGAGCTCTTACTTTGATTATCAGCATCACCCACATCAGTCTTTGTCTCCTCACCTGAGGTAAAAGTCACTTATTTATACATCTTCATCTCTTTACTTGTCTCATCTCTGTTGGGGAAACTTGTGGGGAAATAATCAATGATTTGTTCAGTCAGTTTACTATTGAAAGCATCCAACCACACCTTTTTAATCTGCTGCTCATGCTGCATACACTTGAAGGAAAGCACTATACATGAGCTCACAGACCCACGACTGGGTAGCGACGCTGTGAACAGTGGTGAAAGAATTCCATCCCTCCCACCCAGAGAGCATGGACAATTTTGCTCCCTTGGCTTCTGGTCACGTATAGCTGTGGCATTGAAGGGATTCAAACTTTTGATCTCCCAAGGATAGGATGAACACATTTCTGTTGCTCTGTTTTCTTTTCTTTATTTTGACAATGTGACAGTGCAGGGGTATTGCAGGCATTCTGCCAGCCAGTTTACACTTACAATCTAGGTTTACTTTCATTTTTTTATGGCATATAGCTATCCAACAACTTGATCAAAGTGTAAAGAAATCATACTTAGCTAGCAAGGTTTTAGATCTCTTTAGGCAGCTGTGTTTAGATTGGATTTATCTCAACAATTTTTAAACTGGTTGCTTAGTCAACATAATAGCCAACAAGCAGCTAACATTTAAAAAAATATCAAGCTCAATTTTGGTTCATTTTTCTCTAAAATTCATAGGGACAGCGGACAGGTTTTCCCAGGTGGGAAATATATATAGAGAGTATAAGCAATGTAATGACAGTCCAGATTACAAATGAGTGTTTATACTCAGGGAGACATACTGAGGAAATGCAAGGTCACATTATTTGTTCAGACCACACTGCATTGCTCCACAGTAATAGTACAAGTCGTTGTGTCATATAATTCAAATGTAAATGCTTGATTACTTTTATACCACCTTTTTTTTGTGCTTGAGTACCACAATATTTTATTCAAAAATATTTGAATAATATTATATATGGACAGTTGACAGTTTGGACATGTACAATTAAACATGTGTAAGATGTTTAAACAACTGTAAACAACATCCATATGCAGGTGTCTTACATTCTGCAGATTTTACGTAGGTGTGGAAACTGTTTAATACACCCTAGCAAGAGACACCTATTACAAGGCAGGTGGTGCATTAAAAGTCTCAAAACTTTTGAAAAATTTATAGACATAAATATAAAACATACATTAAAATAGCTGAGTATTGTGTTAGGTATATTTTGTGTTTGTGTGTGCATGTGGTTCTTTAGCTTATTTTTCAAGGTAAAAAAAAAAGCAAGATGTAAAGGTCACATGAGAGAAGGAAGTGAACAGCCTTTTAGCTGAAAAGCATGTTTTTTTGTTTTTTTTTCCCTATTTTTATGCTATCACATGTTGTGTAATTAAACATTGAAACATGCTGTGTAATTAAACATTTGACACATGGCATGAAGTGGCATGTGAATGAAAGGAATGCCACGATTCTGAATCTGATCTGTTTTGGCAGCTGGATGTCCATTTACATTGGCTTTGATAATGTTTTCTCTTTTGTTGTCAGCAGACTTTTTTTAAGAATCTGTGGATCAAGAGGTGATTTTCCATGGCATAAAATTAGCAGCAAATAGAGGCCCAGTAATTGACTCCTATTGCACAAGAAGTCAGTAACTTTTTTAAGCTCAGTGTTGGCACTGACTTTGCTCAATTAAAATTTTTTGGATAATATAATATTCCGATAATGTTGCAGGAAGAGTCAGAAAAACTCAGTTGAATTCAATATTATATTAGATATAAAAGGGCAACAGACCTATGCTTTAGTTTAGGTAGACTGTGGATGCTTGGGACCTCTTAGGTGTGCTGCATCCCAAGGTGGTGGTTACATTTAGAAAAGTAAAAGCTATAGTCAGTTAATTTCTGGAAAGCCTTACCACTGTAATGTTTCCACATGAACATAACCACATTCCATGTGTTTATATTGTTTGTCTGGATAACAAAACTGCAGTTGAACTGTCCAGGTAAGCGGGAATATTTTAAATTTAAGACAGTAATTTTCTTCTTCAAATTCCATAAAAAATCCAGACCTTGTTTTGGGATTTTTCTGCTCTTTTTCTGCTTGATTACTGGCCATAACTCTGCAATTCACAGCAATTCTGTTTAATTTCAAAATGAAATAATATTTCAGATGACACGGAGCAAACAGAGTTTACATGGGCTGAATAAAAGTGATCCACCCATGTATTTGTTGGTCCCAGTTTCTCGTGCCTGTCTATCATCACCCAAAACGTGCATATTGGCTACATTTAATTGCCAGTAGCCGAAAATGTGTGTGTGCATAGTGCCCTGTGATGGTCTGACATCCCATGTACAGTGTGTTCCTGCCTGGTGCCCAGTGATCCAAGGATAGGCTCCAGATTCACTGCGACCCTGATAAAGCATTTACTGATGATGAGTGATGGATAGTCTCATGGGAATATATATATATATATATATATATATGTAAATGTATATGTATATATTTATGACTGGCCCTACAAGACCAGTAAAACTATTACTATTCTAGTCTTGGCATCAGGCCCAATGTGCATAATGCCCAGGCCTAGGATTAAAAAAGCCTACATATTTGTCCTACCTATTTTCATGTAGGCCTCTTGGGTGTCCACCAGGGACTGGTATCATCCAACCCCCCCAGCCCCCCTGGTCTGGTACTAACTTGGTTGGTGTGGCCTTGGTCACCCACATGTGACTGGATCACCCGAGACAGATGTTAATACCAAATGTGAACAGGGCCTAGGTTGTTTCTCCTTTACATGACCCAGACCCAGAGTGTGGCAGTAGGAGGCCAATGACCATGCCTTTCACACCACTAACTTGCTTGGAGGCAGTGAATGCCTTCCAGCACCACGTGGGGTACAAAAAAAAAAAAAAATCTGTCACAGTAACTGTATGTTACCTTCTAACATACAGCCACTGTGATATATCCTTCTAAGAGATCCTTCTAACGTCTACAGGATTGATGCAGTGGAGATGCAGTGGGTGTAGGAGGCAGATCCTGAATTGGAAGCTCTACAGAGCTGTTTCTCGGCTCCTCTACCAGTTCTGAAAATGCCAGTCCCAGTCCTAGGGTCAGGGTCTGGTGATTAGGAAAAATGTGTTGTTGTTTTTTTCGGTGCTACATCATCAAAGGAAGCCAGCCTTGAGTATAGACCAGCTCTGGTGCAGTACAGACATGAGTGATAGTGAACAGAGAAGAGGTTCTCAGACAGGGTGCAGGTCAGCTCAGCAATTTAAGAACAATAAGCTTATACATTTACATTTACATTTATGGCATTTGGCAGACGCCCTTATCCAGAGCGACTTACAATAGTAATAACTTATACATCAGTGAGTCTAAACTGAATGAAATACTTTGAATGAAAACTAAAATGGTTGTTTGTTCACACTGCTACTCAGATGAAACAAATGTAAGCATGTATCATCACAAACATTTTGACATCAGAAATACTCTAAGGTACATCATTCTTTCACTTTCTATTAAGTCTGCACTTTTTGTTTTCTTGTCTGGTCATCAGATGACTGAGTCAGTAGACAGCACTCCTTTTTAGTAGCCAAACACATTGATTGTGAGCTTGTTGGTATGGACCGTAGACCTCAAAGCTCACTTAACAGAGCATGGATTGAATTAGACCACACTGAAACAGCCTGTGATTCAGGATTAGTCAGGAGTGCACACCCTCCATGCTTGCTTCCTATTTGTTCCACAAACTGTTTTCTTGATCTGTACACAAATAATGCGTGCATGGCATTTGCTCAAACAGCTTGTCATAATTTGACAGTTCTGTCCACAGATGTTTGAAAGATTCAAGGTTAAACCAAAATTAACTCCTTAAACTCTTGTCTTATTAAAAAAAACAACAACAACAAAACAAAAAACATACATAGAGCAAGAACTCTTGACCTCTGAATAACCATGTCTGCATGCAAACTCTTTTGCGTCACACCTTTCCTAATCCTCTACAGCTGAAAGCAGTCACCATCTCTACACATAGTGTCGATCTCCCAGAAAAACAAAAAGGTCTCCTGCCAGAGCTAAAAATATCTGCCAGAGACAAAACCAGGCCTGATACTAGTGAGTAAAAAGCCACATTCCTGTCCATCCGTGCCTCCAGGCTATCCGTTTTTAATCACCGTAATTTAACCTAACAGAGGTGTGAAGCAGAGCTCTTGGCCTTGATTTTGTGCCTGCCTTTTTTCTGTCGACCACTCTCACTTTATCTGTGTAATTTCCCTGTTTTTCCTGTCAGGATGTGTGGCGTGCCACTGCCTGAACCCAACATTGAACATTGTGTTTGGAAGTGTATCTGTTGAGTGTGAAAGTGTGTGTTAGTGCTCAGGAGGTGAGTAAATAGTTGGAGTTGCCTGCACATTTACTGGAAAGGGAAAAAGGGAGAAGAACCAGAGGAAGGAGAAATATCTTATTACACGGTCTGTGTGTGAAGGACTTTTTTTCCCCCCTTTACATCAAAACTGCTCATTGAATACAGTCCAACTGGAAAATAATAAGAATATTGGTGTTTAAAAGGACTTTTGGAAAAAGAAGTAAAAAGTAGGAGAAAAATGGCAAAAGCTGCACTTTTCCATTCAGCAATCACACCTGATTTATCTGAAATATTCCTGGAAAGCTGGAAAGGCGGCCACCGGCGCTGTGTGCAGCCTAACAGGCTAATACCCAGGCCTGAAGCCCTTAATCACAGAGCTCACAAACACTTATGAAGGGTCTGTGGCTTCGGCACTGTATTTCCAGATATTAACATAACCACAAGAGGAAACATTTACAATTAAACGTATTAATAAAAAGTGAAAAATAAACGAGACAAAAACCAGACACAGCTGTGACATCAAACAAGGCAGTCACATCAAGAGATTTTTATGCAGTCACTACTTATGTGTGTTTTATGTGGATAATGTTATGACTATTATATAAGTATGTAGCACTTTTTAATCGAACATACTTATTAGGGACATGCTATTGGAGAATATTAACAGTAATATACTTAATCTTGCATAATCAGATTTCAGTTATGACTAACTCCAGCCTACAAGTGACTGAAGGTGTAAGTGCATGCATTCAGGATACAATCGAGATACAAGATGCAATGAATGATCGGATATAAACAGGGCCCTTGAAACTTTCACTGGAAAGTGTGGTGCCTTATCTGTAGGAAACAATGATGTCTGAATGATGGTTAAATTAATGGCCTTAAGTTACTTCCAAGACCCTTTGAAAAAGCATTAAATATGGTATCGTGGCTCGACTTTAAAACTGCTAATAACCATCAGTATAGTATGACCAAGATTCCTCAAGATTCAGACAAATATTAGAACAATTGATACGAAAGTGCAGACAAGGATAAGACTGAGACGATCAAGTCACCAAGATCATGTGCACTTGGAAATGTCTGCAGTACAGCAACAATTCAGTACCGATGTTTCAGGTTTCAGGTAGATTTTTGAATCTACAGTTGTGTGTAGATTCAAACTGAACTGCACTAAAAATTCATTTAAATATTCCTTTAAAATTTCAGTAATGTTAATTCTCTCAGTACTCACATTCACAGCATAGCTGATTTACATTTAGTGATGCCAACAAAACTCTGTAAAAATAAAGCTCAAGGAGAGCTGAAAATGACAATAAGTGATAACTAAACAGTGAAAGAGCACCATCTCTGCTGAATCTTCCAGTATTCCACTGCAGAATGTCAGCTACCATACACACACACTAAGATTTCCTCCTATTACACTAGGTAACAGATTTTTATTCTTGGGTAGTAAGTCTTATTTCCTAATTGCTTATACCACAAAAGTGTAGAAAATGGCTGTTATTCCCTTCAAACTTTGCCTTTGTGACCAAGACATTGGTATTTTGAAATCTACCTATTTTCATTGAGAAAACAGGCAAATTTGTGTCTTTTCGTTTACAAGAAGTCAGAAAAAACAGGTAGATTTAAAAATATGTTTGTTTGTTTTTTTTTTACTTTATGTGAATGAAAAGATGCAAATTCATCCATTATAATAAAAAGTATCACTGGAAAGTTCTATAAGGTTTTAGATGTCTGGAAATGTTCTGAAAAATAGATCTGCAATGTTCTGAAAAATAGGTAAATTTCCCAGAACATTCCAGATCTATTTTTCTGCACATTTCGAGGCTCCCAGAACTTCTTAGAACTTAGTAACATAAATAGTAGTATAAGTACAGGAGCCTTAAGCCCACGAGTTTAGTTTAGTTCCAGCTGCCGAAACAGAAACATTTCAGCATTTTTCTTAGATGGCATCAAGAAGGTATAAGCATCCCGCAGACGCATTTTGCTATGTCTCTGGCGAAAGACAATACAAAAGTGAAAAAGTACTCCTTGGAAGCATTTGCTTAGATGAGGCCTACAAGGCATATATCAGCATGCCTTTTTTTTCATACAATTTTACTTTATTCTTTTACTGGATGGTACAGAGGGGAAAAGAGAGCCAAGAAGTTCGCTATCCCAAGAATTTGGGGGGAACTCCCTGACTAGTCAACCAACTTTTTGCATGGACCCTTCCAAACATCAGAGTGGCAAGAATGCAACTGCTATCATGTATCTGGACCTTCCTTCACCCATCGTCCCGGTGCACACTGCCCTGAGCTTCCTGTACCCCCCCTCCGGACAGAGAGCAGCTGTCTTCAAAAGTGAGCAACAAATCGGAGCGTGAGGAAGACATTGTAGATTCAGATTACAATTTCAGAGGTGGGCTGAGGAGAGAGACCTATATGACCCCAACCAAAAAGACCACAGTGACTTGAGAGATCTTGGTATCACCAAGTCCAAGGCTCAATCTAGACTCAAGCAGTGGAACTTGTTGAATGAAAGCGCAAGTCACATGTCATAGGAAGTATCACCAAAATTTTTTCATCTTCTTAACTTGTCAAGATGGGCTCTACTTCTGGTGGCCAGTCTGTTTGAGGCCATCAGTATCCTGAACGAGTGGCACGTCTTCGCTGACAGCTCAGCCAGGAGCCTCAAAGCCGTGCTGCTCCAATAAGAGAACAAGTACCCTTCTCTTCTCCTGGCTCACTTGGTGTACCTCAAAGAGGATTACAACAGCATCAAGACATTACTGGATGCCTTGATGTGTGATGAGTATGGCTGAGAGGTCATCTGAGACTTCAAAATGGTGGCATTCCTGATGGGTCTCCAAGGAGGTTTTACCAAGTTGCCCTGCTATCTTTGTCTTTGGGACAGCAGGGACACCAAGGCTCACTACCAAAGGTGGGACTGGCCACAGTAGACTGAGATCGCTGTGGGGAGGAACAATGTCAAGTGGGAGCCATTGGTGGACCCCCAGAAGGTGCTGATGCCACCACTGCACATCAAATTGGGCCCTATGAAACAGTTAGTCACAGCTCTAGATGAGGAGTCGGCAGCCTTCAAGTACCTTCAAGACTTCTTTCCTACTCTATCTGAGGCAAAAGTCAAAGCCATTGTCCTGAGATCCTGGAGTACAAGGAATTCCCCAAGAAGCTCACTAGGAAGGAGAAAACTGCTTGGAACAGCTTTGTCACAGTGGTTTGGGGCTTCCCGGGCAATTACAAAGCTGAAAAATATGTGGCGCTGGTTGAGACTTGTGAAAAACTACGGTACAATGTGCTGCATGATGTCTCTCAATGTCCATATCCTTGATGCTCATCTTGATAATTTCAAGGAGAGCATGGGAGTGTACTCAGACGAGCAAGGTGAGAGCTTTAACCAGGATATACTGGACTTTTGAATGCCGCTACCAAGGACAATATAACAAGAACATGATGGGAAGAAAGTAATACCCTCCCGCACCCACCCTAAAGAAAGTAATACACTCCTGCTCCCACCCTAAAGAAAGTAATACACTCCTGCTCCCACCCTAAAGAAAGTGATATCCTTGCATTTCCACCCTAAAGAAAGTAATACACTCCTGCTCCCACCCTAAAGAAAGCGATATCCTTGCATTTCCACCCTAATGAAAGTAATACCCTCTAGCTATCACCCTAAAGAAAGTAATATTCTTGTGCTCCCACCCTAATGAAAGTAATACCCTCTTGCTCCCACCCTAAAGAAAGTAATATTCTTGTGCTCCCACCCTAATGAAAATAATACCCTCCTGCTCCCACCCTAAAGAATGTAATACCCTTCTTGAAATACCCACCCTCTCCCACATGCATTAAAGTAAAAAACACCCACTCCCTTTTTCTATTGTGCCCACAATGAAAATAATTCAATACACCATGTAAATTTTTCTTGTATTACTGTAATACTTTACCCATGTTTATTATTATTATTATTATTATTATTATTATTATTATTATTTGTCAATTAATTAACAACCATGTTGAGGACTAATACTGTAGAATACTAGTGATGGGTAAGAAAACAAAGCAGATCCTTTGGTATAAGAGATATTTATTTTACATTAACATCTCTGAAAGAAAAACTGCTATTATTATGATTTTAATGGATCCAGCAGGAGTTTGGGATCACTTTAGGGCGAGCATTAATCAAGCAATATTGCTTTTATATCACTTTTGATTAGCAAATCTCACCCTCAGAATGCTGTATAAAGAAAAGCCCATCTTAACTAATGGAAACTATTGGTAACATTGATCCTTCCATATTCTCTTTTTCTTTCTTGCCCAGACAGTAATTTGTTTTGAACTCCTAGTTGTCCTTTGAACCTTGGACCATGTCTGGCATGTTGTTACTTGTGCTTGCAATGGAAATGTATCAGATTAAAATATCACATTTTATTTATTGCCATGGTTATATCTTTTGTTATTTCACAACAAAATCAGTTTATGAAGCATTTGACAATGTAAAGTGATTTTTTCCCCCAAACCAGAGATCTTCCATGATCTCATCCAATGCGAGATGCACAAGATTGAGGAAGAAGAAATAATGTCACTGTCAGAAATTTGGGCTCTAATACCAATAACAATCAAAACACAATTCCATGATACAGTTGACCTACTGCCCTTTTTTGTGGGATTTAATAAAAGAAGACACCCTAATTAGCCGTTAGACTTCAAATAGGTAATGTAAGAGCACAGTGGAACTAGACTACATGGGCTACCAACAAATAAAATTAAATTTGAATTAATTATTAAAATAATTTTTGGCAAGTGCTAATATAATGCAGATTAGGGTTATGTGTTATGGGTTTCTACCATCACATGGTTTTAGAATTAATTTTCCTTTTTGTGTGATTCAATAAACTATATGCCATGATTATCCATTATCCATGAAAGCTGAAAAAAAGCTTTTTTAGAATTTCAATCATTGACAGATCAACATACAACCTAAAAGAATTTCAAAAGCTCAAGACAATACATGCAATAAAATATGAAATTGTACTAGATTTCCTGGCAGAAAGGAAATATTGTTAAGTAAGAAATAGACACTTTGGGACATGCTGTTATAGGACACTAATCAATGATGGGGTGGTGTGATGTGGCCTGATGTGTACTGATGCAAACCTGAGTTACTGTTACCAACCAGATGTTCATTATTTTCCTATAATAGGAGATCCAAGTGTTTTATTCATTTTATACCTACGGCAATTTTGCCAAAGATTATAACTTTTTTATTAACTAAAAAAAAGTCATGTCATACTATTTATCCATTAATAGTTAGCTTTTAATATTTTGGAACGTTGATTCTTGTTTTCACTTAATTAATAGCAGCTAAACTGTCATTCTCTCACTTATCTCACAGCTTGTCATGGTTTTACTGAGAAACTGGAAAGTGTGAATTCCTTTGTCCTTAAGATTTTCCCATGTTTCCAAACTTAAAGTTAAAGCTTTACCTGTGACTGCCTATAAAGTGTCTCCTCACAGAAAACTGTGCAAGTTGTGTAAGTCCCTGTGTATGTTGTTTCTATAGAATGAGAATATATTAGAACAAGCTCATTAATATAAACCTGTGATTTAACTTATGATCATATAAACCTGTCAAAGCTGCTGTTATAACACCTTCTGTTTAGAAATCAGCAGCACTGTGGTATAAATTACACTAATTTGTGATCACACTTCTGCACAGGAAAATGATTATTTGGCCATGCACCACCCATGTAATGTAGTCCGGAAACAGGGTGTGTGTTTGGTTCATTCCCAGTGCTGCGACTGGTGCGAGTCAGCTTGGGCATGAATGGGTCACTGCATGCACCTATTGTCTCTATCAGTGATTGGGTTCCTGGACAGCATGACCTCATTTCAGCTTTTCAACTGGAGGGGTGTGGTGTCCTGCCAGAGACTGACAATATAATGCCACACAGTCAGCTACGCTCTACTCTGGGCTGTTTTCAGGCAGAGATCGACCACTCTGATTAGCTTGCTGCCTGAGACTGAAACCAGTTTAAAACATAGGGTTTTAATAACTAAGTGATGTGTGCTACATTTTATTGTCATTTCATTTTGAATTTTACCAAGGACTGTGATAGAAAATGTATTCTGACTGCAAGATCATTAGAGCTTAGAGAATTTTCAGTTAATACATGCATATACAGTATCTAACTCTAAAACAGTGGTATATGTGAGGAATAAAACATGAAAACCATCCTCTTATAGGAAAATAATCCAGGCCTATGTAGTGTGTCTGGCTGTTTATTTTCCTATAAGAGCATTGCCTGTTTTTTTTTGTTTTTTTTCCGTCTCATACCACCGAGATTTGCCAACAATTGCAATTTTTAATTATTAAATAATGATACATCTTGCTTTTTAACTGGTTATAGTTGCATTTAATGTTATAGAATGCCCATGAATCCCATGTTTGTTATTGTTATCACTGACTTTATTGCAGCTCTAAACAGTCTTTCCCGTACTACACTCCCTTTTTTCTCTCTCTTGGAGTTGTTAAGGCAAAAAGACTCAGCTTGCCATGTTAGCAAGAAACTGGAAAGGGCGAAGTCCACTCTTCTATGGCGGAAAACCTGCTGACTATTACAAAGGGCTGACACCGTAGACTCCTTCCATAAATTCAATTCAGTTCAATTCAATTTTATTTGTATAGCGCTTTTAACAATGGACATTGTCTCAAAGCAGCTTTACAGAACATAAGAAACA
>CM075014.1:20575982-20609745 GCA_037576675.1 Pangasius sanitwongsei | reverse complement strand
TGGCAAGGAAAAACTCCCTTAGATGATATGAGGAAGAAACCTTGAGAGGAACCAGACTCAAAAGGGAACCCATCCTCGTTTGAGTGACACTGGAGAGTGTGATAGAACAATGTCCTTTCTGCATTTATGTTAAATGTTAAATAAACATCACTGTGGTGGCGGGGGCATGGCCGAGTGTCAGCTGCAGGCCGCGCCTCCTTTGTCATTAAGGAAATGCTGTGAACCAGACAGAGAGAGCTGAGCTGAACTCTCTGTGTTTGTGTGCCTGTGAGTGCGGAAGCGCTGAAAAGCACACTGGGTTCCAAAATCATCTTCACCGTATCAACAAGTATAGGTTTTCTTTGTTAAACGACAACAACTGTTTTAATCTGTTTTTTTTATTAGACTATGTGGAGAATCCACCATACAAGATCCTGTGAATGAGCTGTTGCTATAGAAACAATGATGTATCATAAGGTGCGCATTTGAATAAAAGCTAGAACCATTGTCAGTGCTGCGGTTACAGGAAGCTAACACCTTCTGGCCAATCAGATTTGAGAATTCATCAATGCTGTGGTAAACAGTGCATTTAATGGTCATTATGAGAAGCATACATGTGTGAGAGTGTGAGAAAGCAGTACTGAAGTAATAAAAGTATCCATTTAATGTCTGACAACTGATTAAATGGTGCACTTGGTTTAGTCCAAACAGCAGCAGCAAAATCCCAGTGAATCCACATCAGAAACAGTCAAATGACGTCTCCCATTGACCTGTTTTGCTCATGTTTCAGTGCTCAATGAATAAGCCCAGCTGGCCATCAGAGACCCTGCTGAATGTAGGCAGCTTGTGATGCCACGTGTGTTTGTGAATGTGCAATTCTCCACACTTTCCATCTCACCCATGGGCACTGGGCCATCGATTGGCCCTGCTTTTATGGGAATCTGATTTAAACCGTTGGTATTTCCGTTTCCTCACACATTAAAAGTGTGTTCTTGTGGCTGCCCCACACATTGATCATTTCTGTCTGTGTTGAATTTGTTGAGCTTTACCAGAGCCTCTGCTTTGTGCACATTTTTATTCTGTATGAGTTGCTCCTGGTTGTCGATCAGTCATTATGATGAAGTTATTTATAGAAATGCAGCTTGCAGTTGTTAAACAGTGGAAATATCTGCAGGCACAATATTAATTATATCATATAATTTACATGCCACTGCAAGTGCTGTTTACATATGTGTAAGGACTATATTTTCGTACACTGAATGACCCTGAATTATGATGCGCAATAAGAGTGAACACAACATAAAACCAGTGGGACAACAAGAAAACCATTTATAATCTTTTAAGAAGAAAGGTTGAGGTCAAGATGTAAACATTTAATGAAATAGATAATTTAATATTTTAAGTATACCTTTATAACTTTATATAGTATTAAGACCTTTGGAAGCAAGCAGGAAATGGGCAGAAATGGTAAAAGTACCCAAAACTTTTACACAAGAAAAAGTGTAATTACTCATCTAAATAAATATTTGGTTAACAGTTGAAAAGCTTCAAATTCTTCACTCACGTTAAAGTTGAGAAGTTGAAAGGTTTATGAACTCTTACATTTAGTTAGAAAATGAAGCACAAGATTCGT
Source organism: Pangasius sanitwongsei (assembly GCA_037576675.1). NCBI lineage: Eukaryota > Metazoa > Chordata > Actinopteri > Siluriformes > Pangasiidae > Pangasius > Pangasius sanitwongsei. The sequence continues at coordinate 20,608,133 of CM075014.1, read as the reverse complement.
ATAAGAAAAACATGTCTGTCTCTGATCACACACTGATTTTTAGTTACTTGTAGTAAATTAGTTCCCATTTTAACAAGGATAATAATAATAATAATAATAATAATAATAACCTTTATTTAACCAGGTAAGTCAATTGAGAACCAGTTCTCATTTACAATGATGACCTGGCCAAGAGGCAACATAAAAAGCAGGTACAAAACAATAAAGACATTATACAATTACAAATAACACAATTATAAACTAAATTATAATTATAAATTAGGATCCAAGGAGCGTAAGAGAACTTTAGCTAAGGCTAACTAACAACAGCTTCATTTTTAATTTCTCATATGCTAGCTAGCTTGATAATATTTGGCAATACAAACTAGTTGAGTGCTATTAAAAATTGTCACAATACAAACTGCCAAGATAAATGACTGTGAAGGGTATTTTAACATATCTGTTAAAGTTTAGATTTGTTCGAAATTTAGATCAAAAGTTGCCTTATGAACTTACAAATATACTGTATAATTATTGAAAAATGTAGTGATGTTTGACAATGTAGTCAGGAGAAAGTACATATTTGTCTTTTGTAATGTAGTAAGTCACCAGGGGAAGAAACTTTAAATCATAAAAACAACAGTACAGTCTTACAGAAAGGTTCTGTCACTAGCACTTAAGGTCCCTATGGGGGAAACACTTAAAGCTCTATATAGTTTCCTCCAACAACAGATTTCCCATTTAGAGATGGTTTCAAGTAGAACCCCTGTTGAAAGTTTAAACACTTGTTCAGAGAACTGTTTTTTTATCTGTAGAAGAATGATAATAATTAATCTGTGAAAGGGAGATTTGCTGGCTCAGCAGGTAGCTTGTCCTGAGACCTTGGGTTACCTGGGTTTCCTCCTGGCTCTCCAGTTTCCTCCTGCCTCCCGAAAACATGTAGGTAGATTGAATTGACTACGATGAATTGCCTGTAGGTGTGAATGCATGTGTGTGCATGGTGCTCTGCAATGAAACGGCATCCCATCCAGCCTCACGCCCAGTGTTCCCAAGATAGGCTCTGGATTCACCACAATCCTGACCAGGATAAAGTGGCTGCTGAAGAATGAATGAATAAGTAATTGGTGAAAAACATCATTCTGTATAATGAGTATTGGTACATTTGAACTTTCGGCACATTGACACGTTAGAAATTGTGAGCATACTCTCATTCCAGTTCAGCATGTGGCACCTCAAAAATGAAATTACAAATGTAGTTGAGAAATTCCAGACGTTAGAACCTACATGCACTCATGTACCCTACTCATGTAGGGTGACCTAGAAATTGACCTCCATACTTAGTCCAAATATAATATTTTCAAAATGTCTGGAATTTCAAATTTATTGTGTTTTCATCTTCTTTCAATTGGATATAAATGGATCTAGTCAGAAATCATCCAAATTCTGAAAACAACTTTACAGACTTAGCGTTTGTCTTCCTTTGACTTTTGATACTGATGAAAAATGGGCCAATATAAATTTTGGCACCACATAACGGTAACAATGTGAGTTATTGAAATTTTTCTTTTTTTCCCCCCTGCATATCTCCCACTAAAGAGTTAGTATTAAAGTGTGTAGTATGGTCAGTATGGAAAACTCTTCAGTGGGGAAGTGTGTGTTTACCCCATTGTGGTGGGGGCTAGGGGGGAGAGAAAGAGTGGAGACTAATGGTTGCGGTGAGGTAATATGAGGGAAAGCGGATGAGAAACTGGAGTGAATGAGCTGATATGGAAAATGTTCAAATGGCGTGACTCAAGTACTGGATTTCTGATCCACACCCGTGACCACATCCATTTACCTTCACCGGAGACACTGATATGGAAGCAAATCGCTTTCCTAGTTCAGAACACAACAGTGAAAAATAAATTAGATACAGAAGATTGGCAGCAGCTGTAGGAGCACTCTTCTGTATGCTCATTCTTTTGGCTGGATTCTACCACTCACATTTGTAGGTTGTGTGAGAACTGAGTATGTTCATATTTTGATAGCTGACTGTGTTCGAGAATTGATCGTAGGTGGTCTTTGATTTGTTGGGAGGTACAGTGAGATCAAATGTTTGCAAGATGTGCGTAGATGATAGCATCCAATACAACTGTCGATTATAATTAAGAAAAAAAAGTCTACAAAAGCTTGACATTGTCCAAGTCTAGAACTTAAACAGGACACATTGTTTGCTTTGTGCTAATCCATCATAGACGTTAAAGGCTTTTGTCTGGAATTTGTTGTAATCAGTGTGTGTCAGTATGATGACCAGCCAGTAGGGTCCGACTGTTCCTCAATGATGAATTCAGAGGATTGTCTTCTTCAAGTGTTCATCTTTAAGACTTCATTAGAGTTCTGATGACATCACTGTTCACAACTCTGACCCTGGTTCTACTAAGTCTTGGTGAGTAATCTTTCAACCTTGAATAAACACTGTGGAAAATTTCAGGAAGTACTTCTCCCTCATGAAAATATACACAGTTCTGTAGAACAAAAAAGAATAACATGGAATTTGGTCCAGAATGGATATCAGTAGAATTGATCATTTTTAATCGGGGGGGTTTAGTGGTTAGCACAAGGGGTTAGCACTGTTGCCTTGCACCTCCAGGGTTGGGGGTTTGAATCCCGCCTCCGCCCTTTGTGCGCAGAGTTTCCATGTTCTCCCCGCACTTCACCGGTTTCCTCCACATACTCCGGTTTCCTCCCAGTCCAAAGACATGCGTTGTAGGCTGACTGGCATTTCCAAAATTGTCCGGAGAGTGTGTGATTGTGCCCCATCCAGGGTGTTCCCCGCCTTGTGCCCCAAGTCCCCTGGGATAGGCTCCAGGAGGGTACCCCGTGACCCTGTGTAGGATAAGCAGTACAGAGAATGGAGGTAGAGGTAAATTGCATCTATAACATCTTCTTTTAAACTGTAGTAATAAAAATGTGGAAAAACTCCAGAAATAATTTTTTTTGTCCACTCACATCCAATGCATATCAGAAATTTAGCAACTCTGAAGAAATGTATGTCACTATGGTATGCAATTTCAAAATAAGTTTGTTTCTATATTCAGACACAAAGGTCTCAGTTTCTAGATGACCTAATTTATAATTTATAATGTAGATTATAATTTTAATACATTCATTCCTATCCCTTATTAGAAGGACATTCCAGTGGAATTTCTCAAAATGTTGATAATTGGTGGATTTGTCTTGGATTTATGTTGGATTTATGTAAAACTGTGGACAGCATTTAAAAACATTTTCTGTAGATATTTTGTTCTATTAAGTAGGCAAATTTAAACATATTTAATTAGATGAAGCCTCATTTGTATAAATAAATGTCAAGTCACATACTTTCAATCTCAAATGCTTATTTCAGCCACCAACTGGTAACATGTGATTGTGATACCTATTGTTTAAAAAAATTACCTAAATACCTGTAATGGGTTGGTATGAATCTAACTTTAATTTGTTACAAAATGACAGTACTGGTAAATTTGTAAAATGGAACGTTTATTTGAACCACTTTCTCTTCTTGTATGAAGTTAATCTGTACTTGTACGCATAATTAATATAATAACAAGAACTCTTTTTATTAAATAATTTATCAAATACTATTGTTGTGATACATCATCTGGCACTGCACGCATCATTAGTAAACTGGGGTCCTCACGAGTTCCAGACTCCCTCACCCAGACAACCCAACTCATGTTGATTAAGCACAGTAGAAGCAATCTCCCATGGATCTTCTCTCTTAATCCAAAACCACCCCAAGGGTCTCTCTCTGCAGGGTAATGAAGCATCCCATGTTTCTTGGAAAATGTGTCTGTTTTTCTTTAGTTGTCTCAATGTATTGTTTAAAAACTGCTTAATGTGGTAGATGCCCTGTCTCCTCTTCTCTATCTTCTCTCTATCCCTTCCAGAGGGACTGTCTTGCAAAGTTTCTGCACCCGACTTCAAGAGACAAGGTGACACTATGTGACACTATGACTATCACTATTCAAACCTTTGTATTTATCTCTTGTCTCCTGACCAGGAATTTGATGCAGTGTACCTTTGCCTGCTATAGGTCTGTGTATGTAAGCTTTCTTTTTGCTACTTGTTCCTATTTTTCCAGACTCCTTGCTGCCTCCTCCCCACTCCTCTGTTGGACCTCTACCACTTGAACTCACACCTCATTTGGCCTTGTTATACTAGGGCAGAGGTGTCAATCTTAAGGCCCATGGGCCAAATATGACTCGTGGCCTCATTTTACGGCTAACTGAGATGGGCCACTAGAGCAGTAGCACTTCCAACTGGTTGGGTATATTTACCTTCTGTCCAATCCAGATTGCAAAACATAGTCAAATTTAAAAAAAAAAAATAGTCCACAACAAGAATTAACCACATACTTGTGTCAATTCTGATTACTCATAAAAACATTATTTTACAAACACTTTGCAACTACAGGCTGCACAATCATGACATCATTATGCGTTATGATTTCAAGTGCAAAAAAAGCGGTGTGGGGTATTAGTCCATCTTTATGGACTTAGAGGCAGAGCAAAACAATCTCAACAGGGTGCATGAGTTGATATTTTACTCTCTTATGGAGCTCTTGTGGACTAAAATGCTGGTTTAAATGGATGTATATATTCTTCAGATGACTGACTCCGAATGTGTAAATGCATCACAGAGTATAGAGACCAGTTTGTGTTAATGTTGTTTATAAAATGTATAGTGCATTTGTTTTATAATTTAATTTATAATTTATAAGTCAGCTCAGTTTTTGGTAGTCAGTCATCTGACAGATGAAATACTGTGGACAGGTTTAAACTCCAGCAATCAGATGGTCAACAATGAGGTGGTGCTTTAAATAGAAACAGCAGAGGCTGGATCAGCCAACAATGGTAAACTTACTTACATTTAACTGGAAAAGCTCTGACCCTGCCAGGTCAGAGATAACAGGTCCTGGAGCCTGACCTTCTTGGCTTTGCCCCTCTCTTCAGGGAATGTTGTCAAGCCTCAAGCAAGGCAACAGTGTCAACACGTTATGAGACCTGCAGTGGTCTCTTTCACCTAGACTTTTCCGACCATGTCGGAGGAGCTGGCTGCGCACTTTCAGTAAACAGCAGACGCTGAACAACCGCAACCCTAGGGATAGTGGCGGTGTGTGGAGCAAAGCCTGGGGAAAGTGAGTCATCATGTCAGGGCATTTCGTGAATTCCTTTGCCTGCTAATGCATACTGCAAATCAGTCATGCATTTCGATGGTGTTTTTGTAGATTTAGCTATTATGTTTCGTGAGTCTCAGATGTTCTGTCGGAACAGAATATCTCGATCATCTAGAAATCTTTACCTCAAAGCCACTATGACGGTCTGAGTGTAGGGGAAAAACTGTACCCTTTGGACCAGAGACTGATTGTGTTGGCTACACTGCCAGTGGTGCTGAAATGAGAGAATTTGAGCGCTGTCTATTAAAGAATTGTGAAGATATCGAGTGACTTGGCTTTTGAAGTGAGCTGTAGTCATGTACTTTGATCAGATTGTCTGTCACTCTTATTTTAGAGCCTCTAATTTGAGTAATTTGGATGTGGAAATTTGTAAAAACAGAACACATTGCACATTTCAAAACCAAAAAAATGTGATCCACGGTGCTCATTGCTTTTACTAATACAGAGGAATATGGGTAATGAAAACAATGTTTTTGTTGAACGGTTCATGAGTTGTTTTAACCTTTTCTTCCAGCTGGGAAATGGAGAGTGTCACTCATTCTTTCAAAAATGAGCAATAATTATGATTTGGAAAGTACAAATGTTTAACATTTTACTCAGCTGATACTTATTTGATTATTTGAGAATACATTTTTCAATCAGAGATAGACTAGTAACTTTATCTACTGGACAGATCCAAAAATAAAACTACATTGCTGAGTTGCAGGGTTACACAACCTTCATCAGCCTTTGTTAACAGACAGCACATCATGCATTATAAAGAGAAGTTCGTGTTTAAACTTCTATTCAGTGTTTCAAAATTATGCCATTCATAATGCAATTGGTCAGAAGGTGTTAATGAATTTTCTAACAGCAACTAAGCTAGCAGTGCCAACTGAAAGGCAAATCACAGCTTTATGTTAATGCACTTGTTCTGATGTTATCATTTCTATAGAAACAAATTACACAGGAATTTGTATGGTTTATGCACCATACAATCTAAAACATAACAAGCAGGTTTAAAAACATGCTGTTATTCATCTCACAAAAACTTAGAATTGTTGATATAATGAAGGTTCCTGTGAGGAAATATTTATTTAGCATCTATGGAAGGAGTCTTCAGTGTCAGCAATGTAACAGTTTATAGCATCTATAACATAAGTGATAACAGGAACTAACTTGTTCCACAGCATTCAGTGTAACTAATTGGATAAAAAGTATGATGTGTCATTCTGTAATGAATAAAAAAATGTAATCATTGGCAAATTGTTGTAATGCAAGAGGAATAAACTTTTACTTATTGGAATTTAATCAACTATAATCAGTCGTGAAAATAATCAACTTCAGGATGGTAACAGTAACTCCATTCTATGTAGGGCTACATCACACCACCCCACCTTTGATTATTTTACCTCTGTCATGTTTATGCCTTGTATATTCATTCAAGGGCAGTGATGGCCTGGTAGTTAAAGTTCAGTGTTTATGAATGGAAGAATGTAGTATTAAATCTCAGGTCTGTTACTGTTAGATGACTGTTTAACCCCCTACACAAGGCTTCTAATTTATATCAAGGGATTTTAGCTTCAGGTGTGACCTGCTTCAATTCAAATCAATTCAATTCAATTTGATTTGTTTAGTGCTTTTAACAATGGACATTGTCACAAAGTAGCTTTACAGAAATAAATGCATTCAAATGAAATTAAATCAAAATAAATTGTAAATATGTGAATTTATACTTGCGGAAATTTCCTGAGACAATATGAGGAAGAGACCTTGAGAGGAACCAGACTCAAAAGGGAACCCATCCTCTTCTGGGTGACAACGGATAGTGCAATTATAATTAAATCCCTTCTTTAACTGTGTACTATATGGACAAATAGTGCAGTTGTGCAACCAGTAAACTCATTACAGTTTTCACATGAAGTCTGGTTTGGTAAACATATCCACTCTCCAATGATGGAGTCCTGAGTGCAAAACTGCTCACAGCAACCGCAGCCCCAAAGCCACCACAGCGATGGTCCCAAGCTATCACAGGACAACTCCCCATATGAGATCCCCAAGCCATCTCCACGGCCCCCAAGTGGCACTATCCCCAGCAATCTCAATGATCTTCAGGCTGTCCATGTGGGGTCACCCCCAGCAGCAGCGAGCGATCTCCAACCGATGAGAACTCCAACCAGAAGTAGGGCATCAGGATGGATCAGGCAAGTCCAGAGAGCAGAAGGGGTCAGGATCTCAGTTCCTTTGGGGAAAAGTGTCTTTACCTAAATCAACAGCAAATATGCATAGTGGGTTGAAAAGGAGCTGACGTTGTGTGATAGGAGAATGTTTTCCTTCTAAAGCCAGTTACCAAAGTGTGGAAATTTGCTGATGTGGAAATGGCTAAAAAATAAGCTTGTACAGTATTGTCAGTGGTGTAATTCTAAAATATTACTGAACATTGGTCAGTGTTTTGGCAGTTTAATAGGAGAAATTAGACCAAGGTTAGTGTTAAAGACCTAATTTAAAATTTAAATTAGTAATTGTTACTAATTAACATGATGAGTCTCAGTGAGAATGTCCTTAGACATCTGTGTAAACCATTCTGTGTGAACTCTAGAGGCAGTTGTTTGTGAAATTCCCAGATCAGTAGTTTCTGGTACCAACAGCCATGCCACAGTTAAAATCACAGCGATCACATTTTTCCCATTCTGATGTTTGATGTGAAAATTAACTGAAGCTCCTGACCTGTATCTGCATGATTTTTTGCATTGTACTGCTGCCACATGATTGGCTGATTGGATAACTGTGTGAATATGCAGGTGTTCCTAATAAAGTGGACAGTGAGTGTGTGTGTGTGTGTGTGTATATATATATAGCCGTAACATTAAAACCGCCTACCTAATACTGTGTAGGTCCCCCTTTTGCCGCAAAAACAGCTCTGACTCGTTGAGGCATGCACCCCACAAGACCTCTGAAGGTGTTATTTAAAGGATCTGCTGTTAATGTCTTGGTGCCAGATACCACAGCACACCTTCAGAGGTTTTGTGGAGTCCATGCCTCAACGAGTCAGAGCTGCTTTTGCGGCACAAGGGGGACCTACACAATATTAGGCAGGTGGTTTTAATGTTATGGCTGATAGGTGTCTGCTCACCATAGTATAAACAGATTAATTTGTCTTCAGTAACCGCTTTACCACTTTTCAATAACCAATCCACCTACCTGCATGTTTTTGGACAGTGGAATGAAACTGTAGAAACTGGAGAAAACCTATACGTACACAGGGAGAATGACTATGAAGCATGGACAGTTACTCAAGCTTAGGATCTAACCCAGGACCCGAAACTATGAGGTGGCAGTGCTAGCCACTGGGCCACCCTGTCGCCATTAGTATAAATAGATTTCATCTCATTTATAACCAAGAGTCCTTATAGAAACAGGAAATGCACAGTACATCAGTGGGAGTGAAGTGTGAGAGAACTTGGAGAGAAGAAAATTCAACCTTTTGTTTCAGATTTACAAAAAAAACACCACTTTAATTTCACCTTGGTAGCCTTAGGTAAAAAATGATCTTCATGTAATCTCAGCAATATTAATATCAATCAAAACAAGCACATAAGGTTTCATATTGGAATTTTTTTATTATTATTGTTTCCTTTATTTTTTCAGCACTTAAACCATTAACTTGTGAGAAAATGGTTGCTGAAAACCAATGCCGTTAATAATAATGAGATTCTGTGATTATTTTTGGATATAATATGTTTCCCAGCAGCACAAGACTTGTGGCTTTTTTCCCACCAGGTTTTATATGTTCTTTGTGACTTTTATGAGCACACAGAGACCAGCACACTTTTCATCATTTCTGTACAACCAACACTCAGCGGTGGGTAGGAATACTTTAAAATAAACTATTCCTGTTGTTCGCATGTTACAATCGGCCATGCTTGAGTGGTCATATTACCTCTGAAACCTGGGAGTTGGGCCTCGTTCTTCAAAAAGAGTGATTCGCTGTTCTTTTGGGGTCAGGTGAGGTAACAAAAGTGTGGTTTTTCCAGAACAAAATATAGATCTTTATCTACTTGTGATCATCAAACTCAGGGAAATCTCATTGAGATTTTATTTTTTTAAATTTCCGAAAAATAACTTTAAAGGAATCTTATTTAAAATAACTATGAATCCGAGTAGAAATTAAAGATCCTCATGACTGGTGTGTGTGCTGTTGTGACCTTCCCTCTCAGTTTACTTTTTCATTCCTCCTTCCTTTGTCTTACCTCTTTGCCAGTTGCAAGTCAGATTTTATGTAATGAACTTAGAAAAAAAACATAGAGTTTAAAGATAGAGAGGGCACACTTGTGCAGTTGTATGTTATACAACTCGAACATGCTACCAATGTGTTACCAATATAAAATCCAAAACGGGATAACAGTAACCTATACCAGTATGCATAGAACAGACATCAGACAGATAAGAGATAAACAGGCATGTAACATGATTGTTTAGGTTCACTTAAGACCGGAAGTGTTCCCTCATTTTGCAGCTGCAGTGGTTTACTAGTGCAAGCCATGAGATGACGAGGGCCTGGACAAAGAGATGTGTCACATTTATATCTTCATGCTTTATTTTGTTATTTTATATATGCTATGTACTTAGGTCACTGCAGATTACATAATCACCAGGTCATTTAATGTTTTCAGTTCCTGTAGTGCAGTCAGACAGTAGCATACATATCTAAGTGGCAGAAAGGTTTTGCAGAAGGTAAGCACATTTGTGGCAGGCTCTCTGTTCCACTAATAGCCTTCACAGCTGAACAGAGATGGAAGTGGATTGAATAACAAGTTGCTCAGTCAAGACGTCACTGACTTTCTCCTTGCCACAGTTACTCAAGTGCCTCAGTGACATCACTCACTGCCAAGAGGCAAAATATTATTCAGCACTCTGAATCAGTTGTGTAAGTGTTTCAGCAGTCGTTTGGTCACATTCATTTCCATCGCCGGCACTTGGAGTTCTTCAGGTGGAGAGAGTAAAGATGAGTTTTTCAGATGCTGCTACATGAGGACCTAATAAATACACAGATGTCCACAGATGGCCAGAAATACTACATTTCCATTTTTACACAAGTATTATTGTAGTTTTGCAACTACAATTTGAATTTCTAGTATTTGTCAGTCTAGTCTCCTGACCTTGTGTTACAATTTTAAAACATTATAGCCATTTTTTTCAAGGTTATAAAATATTTCCAACTTCCTAGATTCACTACTACTAGATAAACCTTTACAGACACTCCCGTTTGAAGTTTCTAAACTCAGAATGTTCTGTTGAGGCTCTTGGCTGTCATAAGACGTACAGTTAAATTTAAATGTATTTTATTTGGCCGATTCAGAGCAAACTATATGTGAAGAAAATCTAGTCCAAGCATAGAGCCAGCAGTGATGCACAGCTTAGTTTCTATCTACTGAGCTAAAGAAACTGCAGGATAGTTGGAGGTGATGGATTGATTAAGTGCTAATACTTATAAGTGCTACAAATACTTGTCAAAGAGTGAAGTGCACAGGATACAGTCTTGGGATATAATAATACACATGAATAACAACTTTAAAATCAAATGAGAAACAGTCAGAAACACGATGGGTTACTTCAAAAAGTAACCAACCTAAGAGAACATACTGAGATGGACAAACTCATGTACACTCTAAGGGAAAGAGCTGAGGTTGTTTGTGCATCTGTCATCTTTTCTCCTTGCCGGAGAGTTGTGAGTGTATTTGGAGCTACTGTAGACTGAGCAAATGTAAAACTCACTGAGAAGACTTGAGTCAGAAACCTTGAGAGGAACCAGACTAAAAAGGGAATCCATCTCCTTCGAGAGGATAGTGGGACTGTAAATCATGGGTGGGTTTCCTGAAACGTTCGTAATTTTAAGTCATTATCTAATTTGTAAGGAGGTTCTTAAAATAAGGAATGTTTCCGAAAACCCTTCATAATTAACACAGTGTGTAAACTTGTTTGTAATTTAATAAGGAACCTGATCTATTTGTTGTTCACTAAGAGCTTTATTTGGAGCAGGCATCCTGTTCTACCTCAAAACGGCAGAAGCCGCTAATTTCTGAACAAAAATCCTGACTGATTTGTTTGCCTAATTGGAAGTTATTAAGGCAATTATTATTATTATTATTATTATTATTATTATTATTATTATTATTATTTATCCTAATGCTGTGCGATCAAATGTAAACCCAATTAAATGTCTCGGTGACAGCAAGAAATGCCAGCTTTTCAGTCATTAATTATTTAATTCACTACTTGCTGCACAATAAATGGGCATACAACACTATCTATAATACCTTCATAGTGTTTCTATAATTCCCAATACAATGTAGTGGTATTATAAAGACCTTATACAGCTGACATATTCATATAGAAAATCCTGGCCATCTTGCGTGATGGGTACTAGAGCAACCTGGAGAAATTTGCCCTGACAATGCTGTGCCACTGGTGAATTCACTGATACAGTAATTCTGTGCAATGCATACACCTCATTCCTAGACACATCCCTCTAAAATCCCTTATACAGCTGGTTTATGAAATCTCAGCAAGAAGTTTGCAGGTTGTTTTTTTTTAACAGACTTTGTCACTTTTTCACAGACGTTGACTCCAAGTTGCTGGAGAATATTTTTTTATTTTGGTCAAATGTAGTGGTTGAATATTGAGTGAATGTGGATTTCCTCTCCATATATTTGCTACTGAAAGTTTCTCACCTAACAGCGTATAGCTGAGGAACATTTCTACTCAGGGCTCACAGTGTGGATAAAAGGACAAATGTGCATATTTAATAATTCCATTTAGTCATATCAGCAAGCCAGAGGGGCTTAGAAGAACAGCAGAGAGGAAAAAATAACACGCCTGCCTAATGGGGAAGGCCCGGAGAATGAGGGGGAATGGAAGTACAGAAGATTGATATATACAATGGATATAAAAATTATACAAACCCTGGTTAAAATAGCAGGTTTTGGGAAGTAAAAGAATGACAAAATCGACTGGTATTTGTAGCTATTTATGGTTCCCTCCACATTGATAAAACCCACAGTTCTGCCTGAAGAAAAGCAGCCCTAAAGCATGATGCTGCCACCACCATGCTTCACTGTGGGTATGGCATTCTTTTGTTGATGTGCTTTTTTTGCACCAAATATATCTTTTGGAATTGGTCTCATCAGACCATAACACATTTTCCCACATGGTTTGGGGTGATTTAGTTGGGCCTGGATGTTTTTTTGTGAGGAAGAGCTTCCATCTAGTCACCCTACCCCATAGCCCAGAAGTGAAGAGTAGGAGAGATCGTTTTCTCATGCAGAGAGTAATCAGTACTTGTCATATATTCCTGCAGCTCTTTTAATGTTGCCATTTGTCTCTTGGCAGTCTCCCTGGTAGGATTTTGTCTTGTCCTTTTGTAAGTTTTGGAGGGACATCCTGTTCTTGGTAATATCACTGTGGTGCTCCATTTTCTCCACTTGTTGATGGTGGCCTTCACCTTGTTCCACAGTAGATCTGTTTTGGAAATTATTTTGTACCCCTCTCCTGATTGAATCTTTTCGACAGTGAGGGCCTGTACAGGCTTTGTCAGCTCTTTGCAGACCATGGCTTCAGCAGTCATATGAAACCAAGATGTCAAGAAAATCCTACAAAAACAGCTGATCTTTTTTTTTTTTTGTGGTTAATCAAAATAATTTCATTGGTGACAGTTGTATGTTAATTACTTCTGAACATGAGAACATGGTTCATTCTGAACAAAGCCACATCCACAATTATAAAAGGGTGTGCTCACTTATGCAACCAGGTTATTGTAACTTTTATTTCTGTTTTTTTCCCCCTAAAATCTTTATGATTGTTTTGCACTTAATTTTTAAATGTTGTAATTTCACATTGAGGGTGGAAAAAGTTCTGATATGATTTATCTTGTTTTTTTTTTCATCACCAAAACTTGGCATTTTAACATGGGTGTGCAGACTTTTTATATCCAGTGTAGACTTGGGAACACAAAGATTATAAGAGAAGCTGTAATGTAATGGTTGATCCTTTTGTTTTGTTTCACAGAACCATACTGTCATCAAAGAAAGACTGAGATGGATGCAATTGCATAGATGATAGGCAGGTTTAAGGTCACAAAACTGTTTTAAGTCAAGTGACAAACAAGGCAAGGACTTTGCCAAGTTTTGGTCAGTGAAAGTCTCTTTTACAGAGTCTGTGTGTGGGGACAGATGTGCTCAGTCAGACATATGGTGACTGTGAACATGTCAGGGTGTGTGAGTTCTGGGGAGTGTAGTCCAGGGATGGCCATGCTTGTAGGCCACGGTGTGTGTTGGGAAATGGAGTTCACAAACTGGGTCAACCTTTAAATTAAAAAAATAAAAATCTAAATGTGCTAAGACTAATTTGACAATAGTGTCCTACAGACGATATGTGTAAAAAAAATAAATCTGTGCTTATTACAAAAATAACTCAGTGTTTATTTAGTGAATGCAAAGTAATATTTTACACTCTCTGTTTATTTTGCAAGATAGTTGGTGCTGATGTTGGAGGTCTGTCATGTTATGCCTTTGAAAACAATTTGCTTTGCAAGAATTGCCTTTAATATTAATATTAATTTTCCTCATAGTTTGCATCTTATTTTTTTCTTTTTTTTCTCTGCATGCCGTGAAATTTAGAATATGAGATAACTTGTTCTATCTCTTCCAAACAAAAGTAATTTGTTTATGCTTATGGCTGCCTTCTGCTATTAATAAATCCTGTCTGTCTATGTCTATTTATGTGGTTTTAAATCACTGGGTCGTGTATTAAATTTACCTCCAGACTGTGACTTGATTGTTTGACTATGGTATCCAAGTGAGTCCTGGGCATAAGCTTTTTTTGTTTTTAGGAATTGCACGTCTTTAGGGCATCCAGGTGTGATTATCCACAGCAGCAGGAGGTTAGTCATAAGCAGGTTAGTCATTGGCTCTGAGAAACAGGTGGAGCAGAGCAGGAGTATAGCATCACTGGCACTGGCAGTACATCAAGCAGCAGGAGTGCACATACAGCTCAGAGCAAGAAAAATAAAAACATTATTAGGTAGGCTCTTATCAAACAGCAGTTTAAAAGGCTGAGATTGTGAGCAGAGGCTTCAGTAGGTCTACAGTATAACTAAATGGAAGAGCCAGAAGGTAACACACGAATGAGTGCACCCTGGGCCATAAAGCATCGCACCAGTCCACTATGAACAAGAGTCACATGAGAGGGGAAAAATCCCAGTTTACCATAGCTTTCTGTGACTGTGAACCTCCCAGATATGCACATTCACCTAAAAGAAATGCTGTGTACCAAAATGCCTGATGAAACAAATAGACTTAAATAAGTCAAACAGACTTAATAGACTAACCTAGACTTAAATATTGAGACTGTGTCCGAGTCCTGAACACTAATTTGAAGTCTACTTCATAATAGACCAAAAGTTCCCTCAGGTAGTGCGGGACAAGCCCATTGCTCAGTACTGTGGGGCAAGGGGCTTGTTTATTCAGATACTGCAACATCCAGACAGCAGTGCTTTACAATAGTCCAACCTAAAGGTAAGAAATGAGAGATTGGAGTCAGTAATCACACCAAGGTCTTTCACTGCTGCACATGATGTAACTGAAAGGTTATCCAGAGTTACTATATAATCAGAAAACATACTTTTAGCTGTCTGTGGCAATAGTCATGTCAGACATTTTCGCCTCACTTTACTCCAGACAGCCTCAATTCTTTGTAGGATTTCACAAAATGTTGGAAACATTCCTTTGAGATTCTGGTCCATGTTGACATGATTGCATCACACAATTCCTGCATATTTTTCAGGTGCACTTTCATGCGTCGAGTCAGATCCGGTGACTGGGAAGGCCACTGAAGAACATTGAGCTCATTGTCATGTTCATGAAACCAGTTTGAGATGACTTTTGCTTTGTGACATGATGCATTATCATGCTGGAAGTAGCCATTATAAGATGAGTAAATTGTGGCCATAAAAGGAAGCACATGGTCAGCACCAATAATAAATAGACTGTGGCATTCATGCAATGATTGATTGGTATTAACGGGCCCAAAGTGTGCCAGAAAACATTCCCCACACCATTACACCACCTCCACCAGCCTGGACTGTTCACACAAGGCAAGTTGGGTCCATAGATTCATGCTCTTGACACCAAATTCTGACCCTACCATCTGTGTGCCTCAACAGAAATCGAAATTCATCAGACCAGGCTTCGTATTTCTCGTCTTCTGCTGTCCAGGTTTGGTGAGCCTGTGCCCACTGCAGCCTCAGCTTTCTGTTCTTGGCTGAAAAAATCAGAACCCGACGTGGTCTTCTACGGTTGTAGTCCATCCGCCTCAAGGTTCAATGTGTTGTGCATTCTGAGAGTGGTTATATGAGCTACTGTACCCTTTCTGTCAGCTCCAACCAGTTTGGTCACTCTTCATTGAGCTCTCTCATCAACAAGGTGTTTCCGTCTGAAGAACTGCTGCTCACTGGATGTTTTTTCTTTATTGCACCATTCTTAGTAAACACTATAGAATATTGTGCATGAAAATGCCAGGAGATCAGCAATTATAGAAATACTCAAACCAACTCATCCTGCACAAACAACCACACCACGGTCAAAATCACTGAGATCACTTTTTCCCCATTCTGATGGTTGATGTGAACAGTACCCGAATCTGCTGGCCTGTAACTGCATGAATTTATCCATTGCACTGCTACCACACGATTGGCATAGCAGTGAAAGCTTATACCAGGGATATGAATAATTGTACTTTTGTATGTATTGTGAAATCACTATTGAAATTTACAAACTGATAATTATCAGTCAAATAAGACCTAAGACAGGAAGGACCCATTCCCTTAAATCCAGCAAAATAGTGTAGTCTTTCTGAAAGAACAAAGAGACAACCTTGATCAGAGGCCAGTAGTAGGTTATTTAGTAATTTAACTAGTGCTGTTTCAGTAGATTGACAAGGCTTAAATGATGACTGACATATTTAATGTATATGATTCCTATGCAGGTATGAACTTCGCTGCTGAGCTACAACTTTTTCTAGGATATTCGAGACAAATGGAAGGATTCATGTGGTATCGATTGTCTGCAATATCCAGAGCACTTTCAACAGGCTTCTCAGTGGGTACCTAACTGAGTGGGGCAAACCTGTTGTACATGGGAATTGGAGAGGAGTGATGCTCCCATGGACGAACCTTGGTGTTAGCTTTGACATTGTGAGTATGTGGCTGATTCGTCATCCATTTGCCGCACTGTGAGAGCTCTATTGACAAAATTGGGGTCTCACTATCTCTGCCTAAGGAACCTATTACTTCCTCTACAGGATCTATACTCCTCTCATCTGTCACTGGTCCTGTAATCCAATGCATCGTCAGAATAGCTGCAAGTCTATGCTTTCTAAGTCTATGCTAAATCTATGGATCGTCAGAATAACTGCAAGTCTATGCTTCTCACGATTTACTACTGGAGGAAGAAAAATGATTATTGTAGGAAGAATAGCTAAGCATCTTGCACTCAGCACACTAAATAAAGTCAATGTTGGGTCATTTCTCTGCCATTAATAGACTGTCAGGCAAAAATGAGGGCCGTCTCAGTTTGCTATCTCTATAGAAAATGTTTTATCAAAAAAATGTAGTGGTGGGTAGGATGAGGGGAAAATTGCTATTGCTCTTAATAAAACCTACCTACTCAGAAAAAGGATTTTTAGATTAATGTCACTTACACCTGGTTTCAAGCCCTCAACACTGAAACCACTAGATCTTAAACAGTTGAAAAGTTTGTTCATGTCAAAAAACACGCACCACCACAAAGCAATTAATACTCTGTCTGAATGCAGTAAATCACTAGACCTCAGACTATCCTGCCCTGACCTGAAGTCTGTGGCTGTTGTTAAGCTGCTTGCATGGTGCCTTGTTAAATGAACTTATTGAACCTCTCTGAGGTATGTTTTTGGGCAATGACCTGAGTTGGTCCAGTCGAGCAAATTATACCGAGCATAAAATGGTAATCTGAAATGAGCTACACCTTTTAAAGGAAACAAATGATATTAATAGTCACAACAATATCTTTTTGCCTGCATCATGGCCAAAAGAACATTGTTGTTTTATAACATGATTGGCCCACGCCATCTGATTTGGTTTTAAAAAGTTCAAAGGAGGCGAAGAGAAGGTCCACACAAAGGCATGCTGCTTGGGAGAGCAAATTTCTTGGATCCGTACCTTTTGCCACAGCCGGTTAGCAAGTCAAAACAAGACACTTAAGAGAGAAAGAGAGTGATCAGGTAGCACTGGATGATAGAAACAACATTGTTCTGGTCCCTAACCCTAATAGCTATAATGTTTTTAGTACTAAAATGTGAACTGGGCCCAGACCTCCCAGCAAACAAAATCCACCACCAGAGAGAGGTCTGATCTTAATGTAGACCTCTAAACTCGCTTATAACCTGTCGTGTCTCTGCTCCTCTTGGCCTCCACATTGACAAGCCTGTAGAGGTATGAAAGGAAAGCGAATGGAATAAAAAAAAAAACCTAAAGGCAGAAAAAGAAGTCATTAAAAATTACTATGCAATCATTTTGTACTATAAAAATATGGTCTGCATTTGTTTTTGATTATTCCCATTAGCAATTATGTGAAGCAAAACACAAAGTATGACTTGTTTTTCACAAATCATATTTTATTTTAGGGAGCCAAGAGTGATTGTATGTGTACATGTGTGTGTTTGTGCGTGCCGATGTGAACAGGATGTGCATGAGTTTTACTTCCTCTTCATATTCCTGTCAATGATGTACAGTAAGCATGGCAAGTAGTCACGGAACGAAGATGATAGGGTATTGTTAGGATTGCAGTATTCACTGATTAGCAAATGAGTGGGTCATGACTGTAGTTTTGAGAGTGAGGGTCAGTAAGGGATGAATATTCTTCCTGCATTTCTAGACTGTTCTGTCTGTCTGGCAAAGGAGGAGCTGAATTAGGTCTCGTGAGTGTCTGGAATAAACAGTCTAACATGTATAAACTCCGGAGAGGGCAGGCCAAACCCCGATAAAGATCTCGTGGTTAGGTTTGGATGGAGGGGAACTATATAAAGAATGGTCATTTCTCACATCAGGTCAGCGCATGGGTCATCACGGAGAAATGCAAACAAGCTCTGACTGTTCAGGCTGCTTCGGAGTGCAGCACAGATGTGAGCCCAGAGCCGGTAGTGTGTCGCATGCAAGGTGACACAGGCCAGAATGCTCTCTCATTAAAAGCATTTTTCAAGCTGGGCCTTCACTCTGATGACTTAGTTAAAGATAAGATCAGCTGATTATGTCATGTTGTCCGGCTTAGCATGTTGAATTACCAGGGCAGTCATAACATAATTTCTCGAGGATTAATTTTCGATTGCCAAAAGGCCAACGCTGTATGATACCTGCAGATACTGACAAATCCCAACACCATTACAAAGAGAATACATATGATCCCACACATTTACAAAAGCAACTGTAAGAGCAATAGGCAAAAAAAATGCGTAGTGACAACAGAAAGTAAACATGACATAAGTTGCACAGCAACTGATTTATTGAAGTTGGGAAACAGTGTGCCTTTCATTAGTGTGATTGGCTCATCCTGTTTCTTTCCTCTAGTCCGGAGTATGGATTTAAAGGAGCCTGGAGATCTTGACTCATATCAGCTTTCCTTGGTGATGTTTGAAACCTGATCAAAGGTTTCATGTGAGGTCTGTAGCACAAGGCCACCCCTGCTTTTTGAGTTGTTGTGAAGGATGGAGAGTTTGTCTGACTTTGAGTGTTCCTTTCACTGTTTTTTTTCTTTGTGGCATCAAATGAAAATTTAAAATAATGCTGACCTTTGATGAGGAACACAATCTGTAATCCTTATATTTCAGGGGATAGTCAGTGACAAATTCTATTAATATTGCAACGGTTCCACCATGGAAGCTGTTTGGAAACTATTAAACACCAGAAATCCAGAAGAAACACAGTGCAAATATGTATTTAATAATGAATCATCGCTGTTGTAGGGTCATTTTTTCCATTCTCATTTCCATTGCAGACTAAACTGTATCATCAATAAGGAGCATCCATAAAGATTTATTATAGTCTATGGATATATTTACTCTTACAGTATTGAACAAGCTTTATTTATTTTTTACCCTTTAAGCACTGCCTCTGATTGGTTGGCTTAAAAACCAGTGACCAATAAGATCACACGCATGTCCTGAGAAGGAAAACCCAGATGTCTTCCAGCCTGCAAAGTGATGGGAATGGAAACAGGAAGCTGTGTTTTACTCACTAGTGAATCTCGCACTTCTCGGGGGCCATTGTTGAAAAGTGGCGTAATGGTGAACAGACGAGCAATAGACTAAGCACAATTAGGGGCACATTCCAGCTGTTTCTATAAATACTCACTGCGTTTCCTCCCCCCGTCTGTCATTCTCGTTAAAACAGTGGAAAATCGGCCTGCTGTCAAGATTCAGAACCCCGTTGCCCCTGAGGCAACGTTAACGGTGGAGTTTCAAATGCTATAGTACATAGTGTGTAAAGGGCCCCAAATGCAGCTTACTGGACCACTTAAGTTGTTCAGATCAGAAGTGTGAAAACCTGGATAAGCAGGTTACAGCATGAGGGAGTGCAGACCATAGGAAACTCTGTCCTTACGCCTCATGACAAATCTTCTGTGTTCTCTGTAAAATGTTTGTAATTCTTCTGCTTTGATAATGCGCAATGATTGTATTATTTATGCAGCATGTCTCATTAGAAGAAACAAAGTGTGACAATTTGATTTTCAGTTTCATTTCAGTTTGACATCAGACAGTGTGTGTTAATGAATTCTTCCCTGAAGGCGTAACAAAACCTTTCAAGCTTTTGTCATGGTGCACACAGTACTATTTATTTCCACTGTTATGGTGGTAATAAAAACCTAGCAGTGATTGAAACTTTTCATCTAGTATGACCCAGATTCTTTAGTGAAGGATGTGTAGCCATTAGCGAGGTGCTGCAACAGCTGCTGTGTTTTCTCACACACACGTGCTTGTGCACACAATTACGCGCGAGTGAAGAGACTTTCCAGTAAAATGTGGAAAATATACTACTACTATGACTACTACTAAGTTACTTGCAACACTTGTTGAAACACCATCTGTTTCAATTACAAGAATGGTGACATGTACTTTCGATGTAGGAGTGATGCTTTACAGGTGCCCACCTGATTTAAAATAACCAATGAAAAAATTTAACCCCTTAAAGCCCTAGGACTGGAATTACATTCCTCACTCACATACTCTTCCTATTAGCAGTTGCCAACTCTTTTCAAGGGAAAGTAGTGCATGCTCAAAAGAAGTCACTAGATGATGTCACATACATGAAGAAGGAAGATTTTGTGAAGATAAACAGAATAAAATAGAACACAGTAGAGTTTTATCAAAATAGAAAATGATAGATCATAACTTAGTTATATTTGGTCATCACAAACTATTCACATAATTACAAAATGCTATAAAAATAAGGACAAAAAGATGTGAGTAGTTGGAAAATAAACATGAAGGAAATTAAATAATTCACTTTTATTACTTATATATGGCCAATAGGAGAGTTTAAAACAAAGAACAAATAAGTGCACGATTGGGACAAACAATGGTGAGCAGTGACCAGTCCTTGGGAACAATTGTGATCAAAGATTGGTTGTTGGTTAACATTGGTGATCAGGGATTGGTCATTGGGAACAATGGTGATCAGGGATTGGTCATTGGGAACAATGGTGATCAGGGATTGGTTATTGCGAACAATGATGATCAGTGATTGTCAGTAACATTAGTTCATGCAGGGGCAACTCAGACAGGCTTTACACACTGGTGGTGAGTTGAGTGAAACTGCTCTCAACTGTAACCAGCAGCTGAAGAGCTGTATCGTGTGCAGGATAGTCACTAACGTCTGCTCAAAAGTCAGTAGATTTGTCACTAGTTCCTTTTTTGAAATAAATTCGTGAATAGGGTCTAAAAAGGCACCAAATCTAGTGACAAAATCACTAATTTAGCAACACTGCCTATTAGTCTCATAGTAGTTACTATATAATTCATTGTATCTACTGAATAAGCTGGGGCTGTTATTTTTACATTCACAGCATTTGGCAGATACCTTCATCCAGTAGAAGTCTTTGTAGGACATTAAAGGGTTAAATCTGGAAACCAGTTTTGATTTTTTTTTTTTTTCTTCATGACTGTTTCTTTGTGTCAATGGTGAAATGAAGAATCCGGTCTAAGAGCTTTGGAAGAACCTTTCCCAAATTTGTCAGCACTATGGCACATGAAGCTGTGAGATTGACCCAGGATGTTATTGAAGGTTTATTTTGTCAAAGCCACTTGAAAAACACCTTATTTGACATCCGATGCTGAACTAAACAGGATGCTGCATTGAGCACAAGAAGGTCTGACTGATCTTTGCCCAGGTCTACATCAGCACTCACCAACCATGCTCCTGGAGATCCACCTGCAGAATTCAGCTCCAGCACAAATCTAACACAACTGATTCAACTAATTAAATGGACTGATGTGAATAAGGTATCTTCAGTCAGGGTTGGAAGTGAGGTCTTCAGGATGAAAGATCTCAAGGAGCAGGGTTCGTGACCGCTGAACTACACAAACCAAAATAGTCATGGTAGAATTATAATGTATTGGTCTCTTCTCTTGGAGGCCTTGAACTTGAACCTTGCAGGAATCATGAAACTATAGGATTACAGAGTCATTTTGTGAGTGTGACCAGCAAGATTTACATTTCTGTTGTTTGTTGTCAAACCTTGATATAATTTTACAAAAATGAAATCTATGAAAATGGGAGATAGCATGTTGTTAGCATGAGAATATGAATAACTCAGTAAGAGAGAAAGAGAGTCTGAGTGCGACTCTACTCCTGAGTCATCGCATCTCAGAGAACGAAGCCAGAATGTCGGTCCATTTACTTTTCCTGAGCATACTGTGGCTGTTTCTGACAAGCCAAAGGTGATGACAGAACTTTGCCAAGTTGTGACGGCATCTTTGCAGGTGTGCATGCAGAGATAAGATGCATACTTGATCTTGAAAGCCCAACAAATTGGCATCATCCCCTCGGCAAAGGAATTAAAGGGTTCAAAGGGCAATTGTCTGGAAATAGAACTTCAATCACCTTGATTATGTAGAAAATGGGCTCTTTTCTGAGGCGACTGCAGCTGTGCAGACAGGAGAGGTTGTCTTCTCCAAGCACAATCAGCCTTCCTATGTCACTGTAATACCCGGTCAGACAGCTTTCATGCCCTTGGTTTTGCAGAATTTGAAAACATTAGATCCTTTTGCAGCCTTTGAATGTCTAAAGCACAGGTATGAAACAAATGGCTCATGGGCCCTGTACGTATAATGAGTTTGAGAGCCCTGATCTAGAGGAAGGCCTGTTTAACGCTTTAAAGTTCCTGGACTGTAGTTACCGAATAATACTCTGGAAGTTAAAGGTTAATGTGCTCTCCTTCAGTTTGTGTTGTGGAATGTCACTGAGTGAAATACCAGAGCTAATTGAAAACATAGACACATTTTTAAGTACAAATTTACAAAAACATATTCTGGACTTTAGCTTTTCCCCAGTCTTCGGATAGTGTTAGACAGATCTGTGCACTTCGGCAGACCCAGTTAATGAGAAAGGAAAATATTACGTGACGCGTTGTGATTCGTTAAGCAGGACAGAGCACTTGCGGTCAGACGTGTTTTCCTGTAGTTACAGAAGCTCGAGTAGCGTGTGCCTCATTGATGATTCATGTTTTCACTGTTTCAGATTTGATTTCACTGTTTTGTTTGGGTGTTTTGTTGATGCTGCTATTGCCTCTGTTTTTTATACTTTCTTTCATTCTTTTCAAGTCCACCAGAAACTGTGGTTCGCAAATGACGAAACTCTGCAGTAGGTCCTTTCCGGAACAGGGTTAAAAGACTCGGCCAATAGGTCCTTGAGTTTCCACCGCATAACAACAATGTTTGAATTCGTCTAATCGGGGGTATTTAGGCTAAGTAAACTATTGCTCTTTGGGATTTCATCTGAAGCCATGGCCCAGTCATGCCGGCCTCTTATTCAAACCATTTGTGTGCGGTCGGGAGTCGGGGGCGGGTGGCTGGAAGAGGAATGGAGAGATGAAGGGGGGGATCAGATAACCCTGGGAGAAAAGTCTGAGATGCACACAGAGTGAGAGCTCTTGGCAGCCAGCGACAAACCACACGCAGCTTGCGTGATTGTGGCTCTTTTCAGGACATGTGTTCCCCTCTCTCTACCCCCAGACCCCCAGAAGCACCTGCACGCACTGCCACCTGACCTTGCTGACCTTTGCACTCTGAGGGGAGAGAGAAAATGATTACAAATGAAAGTAGAAAATAGGTCTATATTTGTTTTGTTAATGGCCCAAAGTTTGTTTCAACGCTCTCAGTATTACTGGTAACCAGATGAACAACAATATAAATGCATCAAGAAGAGGTCCTTCATTAAGAATGCTTTCTAATGAACGTTATCTTCCAATTAAGATATAATGAAGAATGTTACGTATTATGAATTACATCCTTTTGACTGCCGAATTGCCATTTTTTCTCCAGTTTTCCTTCATTAAAGCCAAAAAAAGATTAGAATGTGAGCTAGCGGGAGCCAAAATCCGGATCATGCCAACAGGTTTTTAATGGCACAGGTTTATAATGAAACACTCCTGTAGCCCTTCTTCCAGAGCAATGACGTTATTCACTGGACACATGCACGTATTAAAAACACACGCTATTCTTAACACGTGGGACTAACAACGATGACGAGAAAGGCCTTTCACAAGCTGAAGAAAGCCTTATGTGCTCTGCGGAGATTAGCCTTGTAGCATAACATACGCCTCTACAGAATGGGCTAGAGTGGATGCATTGAGGTCACGGAATTCGGTCAGGCTCTCTGCATGTGCTGACACTTGTGGACTGGAGGCGGTCTTAATGAAGCGGCCATGATTTGTGGGTTGTGGCCATTGGAGCTTCATTGCCACTCGCACTCTGGCTGTCAGCCATGTGAAACCCGGAGATGAAATACAGCTTCCTGAGCTACACTCAAAAAGCCGGCACAGGCCATTACTTACGGGTTCTAAGCGAGCGCCGAGCAGCTCGCCGGGACTGAGAGATGACGGCTGTTGAACTTCTTGACTTTATATGGTGAACAGCTCTGGGAGTAACTAACACTGTACCTTTCTATGGTTTTCTGTGGTCATATTTATAGAGAAACTGGGTGTGATGGAGTGTTGAAATAATAAGAAGAGGCAATCTCACACACTTCCCATGTGATTTCTTTTCCTCTAAGTTTACAATCTTCCCAACCCATAGCTTTAGTCATTCTTCCACAAATGCATTATGTTTACACAGCCCAGTGCAAAAGGTTGTATTCCCTTACTTCGAAATGATGAAACCAACAAGATATTTAATGAGTTAGATTTCATCGCAATCAACAAAATGCTCAAGAAGTGTATATTAAGATTTCTGAATTTAATATAAATGTGTTCTTTTATGCCACTCGCCTCTAAGGAATGTTTCAGGTCCTCTGCTGGTTGTTTTTTTATATTATTATATTTATATAATTTCTTTGGCAGTTTTATTCTGTTATTATTCTTCCATTCTTTGGTTGTGTCTTTGTGTCTGTGTTTCTTCCATTTCTGAATGATGGTTTTTACTGTTGGTGACAGTCTCCCTAAACACTGTAATATCTTTTTATCCCCCTCTAGCTCTGTGGCCAATATTTTCCGTTTTCGACCTTTTGATGGCTGTTTTTCTGATTCCACTGAATCCTAACTCTATTCCTCACAGCAAACTGCTTAAGATTGAAAGCTTTAGGATAAAGGTGTTCAGTCAGAAGAACTGCAGCATTGATTTGCAGCGACGCTTCCTTCTATGGAGACAAGTGGATCCAAACCATGCCAGCAAAATAAATAAATGCCCCTACAGCATAACACAGCATAACGTTTATTTGTCACACACATTTGTGTATTGTACATATTGTTTCCTCTTTGTGTTTCGAAAAGCACTATTTAAATAATACAACGTATCATTAATATTATAGTGCAGGCACAGTAGTTGTAGATTATTACACTTATAACCTCCAACCATGTCTTCCTATCTCCTCCACTTCCATCACTGTGCCTGCTCATCGGGGATAAACTCGGCAGGGTTTAAAATGTTCCCATGTGAGAGCAGTGTGAGGCTGTCAGCTTTAGTTAATCTAGTCTCGGCCAATATCTTTGAACTGGCCCAGCAGCTCACTTGCAGACTATTTGATCATTTCCTTCCTTTTGTGTGTGAGTGTGTGTCTGTGTGTGTACATGTCTGTGTGTATGCAGACATATGCAGGGGTACATACAGATGTCCATGTGTGTTAGACTGCAGCTTTGGAGACTGCACACAGATGTACAGTGGACAGTTAGACATACAGACATTACGGCTAACTTAAGACGCTAAATATACTTCTTTTAGAACCGTGAAACTCTTTAAGATGAGGCATGTTAGAAATAGATTTCCATGAACCGGACAGTTGAAGATAGAGAAAAAAAACAGTCAACATTTTTGTTCAATCTTCAGCGGTGTAGTTTCGGGGGAAAATGTACCCAGGAATGGAACTGGTCTACTGCAGTTGTAGCCCATCTGCCTCAAGGTTTGGTATGTTGTGCATTCTGAGATGCTTTTCTGCTCATCATGGTTGTAAAGAGTAGTGATTTGAGTTATCGTATCCTTCCTCTCAGCTTGTACCAGTCTGGGCATTACCCTGTGCTTCTCTCATAAACAAAGTGTTTCTGCCTGCAGAACTGCAGCTCACTGGATGATTTTTTTTTTTTTTTTTACACCAGTCTGTATAAACTCTACAGATTGTGTGTGTGTGAAAATCCCAGAAGATCAGCAGTTTCTGAAATACTCAAACCAGACTGTGATCAGCCTGCACTGAGATCATATTTTTCCCCATTCTGATGTGAGCAGTATCTGAAGCTCTTGACCTGGATCTGCATGATTATATGCATTGCACTGATGCCACTTCATTGGCTGATTGGATAATTGAAAGAATGAGCAGGTGTACAGGTGTTACTAAGAAAGCGGATGGTTCTATTCAATTGTATATTCTAGATTAATCTATAGACTTTCACTGTAGTTTTGTGAGATGAATTTATATTGCACAGTCATACAGATTATGGTAAAGGGTTTTAGAGATATGGTCACAATGGTCACAAGTGTATGACTTAAACAGGCTATAACTTTTTGACTTAAAAGTAATAATAATAATAATAATAATAATAGTAATAATAATAATAGCTCCAGGGTCCCCATTTCGATCCTGCCCTTGGGTTACTCTCTGTGCTGAGTGTCACATGTTCTCTCCGTGTCTGGATGCATTTACTATGAGTTCTACGGTTTCCCACAGTCCAAACACATGTGAGTAGGTGGATTGGCTATGCTAAATTGCCCCTAGGCATGAATGCGTGTGTGCCAAGTGCCCTGTGATGGACTGATGCCCCATTCTGGGTGAATTCCTGCTTTACACTGTTTCTGGGATAGGCTACGGATTGTTAACAAGATTAGCAAATGAATGAAAATGAATAATAAAAATGCATCCGTGTTTGAGGCGCTGAGTAGGGAAGCTCTTTGACCAATCGGGCCATGCTGACATGATATCCATATCCTGCCACAATATCTGAACAATTTTGTTGCACAGAATAGAAAATCAGAAGGAAATTGGTGGTCCGAGTTCAGATGTTACCGCAGTTTTTTTGTCACTGAGCCTACTGGAAAGCAGCAACATCTCAGCTCTGAGCGAGGAGTGTGTGTGTGTATGTGTGTGTGTGTTCAGGAAAAGGGCTGAGTGATACGAGATGCTAAGAAAACTGATGGAACCGTTTTCCTTTGCTTCTTCATTTCTCCCTCTGTGAATGATGTGTCCTTTGTTTGACTCCAGAGGCCATATCACGCACAGCTCTCAGCGAGCCACCAGCAGTCTGGGAAATCATTATGGATGGAGACGTCTTTGGGCCCTCTCCTTCCCTCTCACACAGAGATATTTCAGCTTTTTACCAAAAAGCAGCTCCTGAAAGTAATCTTTCCCACGCTATGATTGTAATTCCATTCTGTCCGCTGCTGCACATTTCAGTTTAATACACCTGGTTTGGTCTTTATAGTTACATCATACCACCCAGTGAGGAGCAGGACACAAAAGCAGAACCCAGTATTTACCCAGATTTATGAATTATTCGGGATGTTTATGTCATCAGTGGGGCTAAGTTCGGCCGGGTAGTACACTTTGATCGTACAATCTATAAGCATCAGTGCACTGATTGACCTTCGGGACATGTGTTTGTCAGGTCAGTGCTGCCTTCTGCTGGTGCTGTGAGAAATCTGCAGGGTCACAGGGTTCAAACAGAGAACTCTCATATTCTTCACATCCTCTTTGCTCTGTGTATTGTGTTCTTTAAACTAATTCTCTGATATTTTCACTCATCATCATTCTGTCGTGTTGTCATCCCTGAGCTCACTGTTAGTGGATTTTCTGATGTAATAGTTTTTACATACCGTTTGATTTTTTTTTTATTTATGGGTGAAATGTTAAAATCAGTAACCTAAAACTGCAGATATCCATAATATCTGTGTCATCTGTTTTGCTATTTTATCCAGCACCTGTGCTGTTGACTGTGGACGTGCACACACTCTTTCTATATATATAACAGAAATGAATCATTTTGTGCCTTTCCTGTACAATATCTATTTAAATACTTCCCATCACTCTGCCCAGGTCCTGTCTGTATTATACTGCAGAATCTACACAGATACGGATACGCAAATAGACTCAACTGCTCCATGTTTCCGGATAGTCTGAGATATGAAAAGAATCCTTTAAATGTATTGTGTGTGTGTGTGTGTGTGTGTATGAATGCGTCCTTGGCTGTGTAAATATAGTAGTGCAAATCTGTGACTCACGCAAGAGGAGTGCCAGATGGACTGGGAAGAGGGGTTTCACAAGGTCAAAGGTTAAGACCACAGGAGTCAAAACCTGGCACGCAAACCAAAATATGACTCTTAAAATATGGACACATACACTAGAAAAAAAAATTAAGCATATCTTTTTAATCCTTTTAATCAGACCTATACTGTAATCATGTAAATGTAATTTTCACGCAAGCATTAACATAATTTACAGGAAATTTTTTTTTCTTGTTCTTGACAAAAAATAAATAAATAAATAAAATTGTGTGCATCATTTACTGCTTTCCTAACAAGACTTTTCAAGCAAAGTCTTAAATGCCAAGCAATTATACATCCTTTTTTTTCTTGATGTATTTGTTCCTGTTTTGCTGTCATTATTTTTTCTTTTTCTTTCTTTTTTTTTTTGCTTTTGATTTGTTAATGTGCACATATGCATAATATTTTTTTTCCTCTTATTTATTTATTTATTTATTTATTTATTTATTTTCAGTATTTTTTTTTCTCTCCTTCTCTCAGTGGTGGCTTTAATAGTCTATAGAAATGTAACTTTATATGTTGTTAACAGAATCTTTATTGTCCTCTAATGAAGGGTGTTTTTTCTTTTCTTTTCTTTTTTTGTAATTAATATCCCATCCCATTTCTATTACACTGTTTATGTCAGCTCACTTCAATATGAATAGGTTTAAAAAAAAGAAAAAAAAAAGTTTAGAATTTCTTCGACTGTCCATCTTATGGAACTCTTAAAAGTTCTATGTATAACCCCAACATAGTATTTTTTTTAATATCTGTCTTAAAATGTAACTTTAAATACTGTTGTGGTGAATACATATTGATTATATTGTGGTAGGGGTTTTTTTTTTTTTTTCCCCTGTCCCATTTCTAATATAAACTGATTTCTTTGACTGTCCGTCTTGGGAAATAAATAAACAACAAGTATTTCCTTATCACATAGGGTCCTAAGTCAAAGCCTTTTAAGAAATTAAGGATGTTTAACTACCGAAGACCCTTGATGGGTTCTTCTTCTTAAGAGTACTTCACCACTATACTAACTAAATGAAATTGATAACAATATGTATTGTGGCTACTAAATGCAAACCAGACAGTTGACATGTCATTATGCAGAGATCACATACATCATATTATTAATAAAATCTAACAAAGCAAATTAGATACCAATAAAAAAAATTGCATTAAGTGTAATGCATTTACAGAAATTCCTGATGAATGTATTATGATATATTATGAGTATACTTACAGGGCATCAGCTGTGGCCTTTATAACAGTGTTTCTTACTTAAAAAAGTTACATAACCCTGTTGTGTGTGTGTGTGTGTGTGTGTGTGTGTGCGTGTGTAGCATTCTTAGCATCAAATTTGCTAAGAATTTCTATGAATCCATGTGTGTAATGACCTGCATTTATAATATGTTATGATATATAGCATATGTTTAATGCTAATAATTTTTGTTTGCCTGCAATAATATATTGATTTGAATCAGTAGTGTTCACCATTGTCCACTAGAGGGCAGCATCAGATTTTAGGATCTTAAATGAGATGCAAGACAAAAATGAACAAAGGGGAGATGTGGGTTTAGATACTACATTATCCAGACTGTATGTAAGGCTTTAATACATATATAAATGAATGCATTTCTATATAATCAACACTCAACTGTATATTCTACATGTATAGTTAATTAAAATGGTAAAATAGCTAAATAAATAACCCACTGATCTCTGCAATGGCCTTTAAAAATTAGAAATCTATTAGTTGCTGTTGTCTGGAGTTGCTATTGTTGATTGTGTGTTTGAATCCTGATAACATTGCAGCCATCCCTGGCCAGGAGCCAGCTGAGAAAAAGTGACCGCGTTCTCCAGAATCTGAATAATTTTATTCGCCATTTACATTTCCATGTATTAGGAATGTTTCTTGGTGTTTGGTCACAAGAAGATACATTCAACACACATCTCACACAGCACAACACAATTACCATCCGAATATACAAATATTGTACCTTAAGCAGAAATGGTAGGCTCAGTTTTTACATTAATTTACAGTAATTTACAGTAATGTACATTATAGTGGAGGTAGAAATAGCAGCAGGATGCAGATTCAGGGTGCATTACACAGAGTGGAACAGTTGTGATATATAATAGAAATTATATATTAATGACAATATTAATAAATAATATATTTAATAAATAGTAATAAACAGTACTATTTATTAATAATATTTAAAATAACTGCTTTCCTGATGGTAGTTTTTGGAATAGGTAATTAGCAGGGTGGGAGGTGTCACTGACGATTTTTCCTGCTCGCCTCTTTGTCCTATGTACATGGCGAGGTGGGAGGGGCATACTGTCTCCTCCATCAATCACAGCAAAACTTATGTATGTGAGCTCATGTATGTAGAAGAGGGCAGATTCCGCCGACTGTGTTATGCTGCTCTGTAATGCAGCAGTTCAGATAGATTCAGTTGGCTGGCTTCAGGTGTCTCAGAGGAAGCGTGTTAGCCTTCCCCTACCGGGTTGGTAGGTGTCATATGATAGGGGAGAGCTGGCCAGATGACTAAATTGGAGAGAAAAATGGGGGGGAAATGAAAAAAAAAAAGTGTAGGAAAAAACAGTTCTAAAAAGCTCTTGTTGTATATGAAATATATACTTAGGCAATGTATATATTTTCATGTGCGTAAAGCCGACATGATCATGAATGGGAGGAGACTTATACAGCTTGACGATAGTGTGCTTCACTTCATGGACTCTTCAGCACGCAGAAAGGACGATGTCAAACACCTGATATGTGTATGAAGTGCTGTGACACCTGCAGGGTTTGTGGATTGGCAGAAACAATGAACGCCTCACAGCAGAATCTCTTCTCCACAAACAGGAGAGTTGAGTCAGCGATCATCGCTTCAGTATTTGCTCTTATCTTTGTGCTCGGCACAGTGGGAAATTGCCTGGTCCTTGCTGTCCTGCTTCGCAATGGCCAGATGAATGCCAAGACGACTAACATGTTCATCCTGAACCTTGGTCTTGCTGATCTCTGCTTCATCCTGTTTTGCGTTCCGGTCCAGGCCACCATCTACGCCATGGATGAGTGGGTGTTTGGAGCATTCGTGTGTAAAGTGGTGCACTTTATTATCTATCTGACCATGTATGCCAGCGTCTTCACACTTACTGCTGTCTCTCTGGACAGGTACGTCCTCAACTCTTTACATACAGTAAACAGATGGTGTAAAAAAATTTACTAATGACTTTCGAGACTGAAATTCCACTATGAGCCGTTATCAGGTATCATTATCTAATATAAATATGTCAGAAAAGTGGTTGTGTTAGTATGTAAGGCATAGAGGACCTAATAACTGCTAAGTCAGTGTGAACAGAATGTGCTTATACACAGTTGCAAATGTTTGCATCCCCTGTGGTGGCTGGGAGAAAAAAGCAAAATGAGAAGTGGGTGAATACACAAAAAGGCAGCAATAGTTTTCAAACCAGCAATAGTTTGAAAAGAATATATGTTAATATCTTAAGATACACTGTTTGTCCTTTTTTTGTTACTTGTGCTAATGAAGAAACAGCTGTGAAGCATAACACACTAAATGTCTTGTTGGTATAAGTTTAATTTTCTCCTAAATACTTTTGGATATGCAAACTTTTGCATGCTGCTGTGTTTTTGAATAATGTATTATTAAATAATATGCATCAGCAGTAAAATATCGTTGATGAACAACAGTAAAATGGGTTTTGACAAATCAGGCAATAAAAATAATTTTGATAGTTATGTTTCAGGAGCACACATTCCTTATTTAAAAAGAATTTGGCTGCAGTAATATGTATTATGTATTAATTACTATATTAATAATTAGAATCACAACATAAGCTTTGGTTTGTGTTTATATATACAGTCAGGTCCATAAATATTGGGACATCGACACAATTCTAACATTTTTGGCTCTATACACCACCACAAT
>CM075014.1:20503951-20564934 GCA_037576675.1 Pangasius sanitwongsei | reverse complement strand
CTCACTAGGTCACAAACTAGGAATACCATCAGCCCAAAACTCTGTTGGGAGGGTTTTTTTTTGTGTGTGTGTGTAAGTGCTAACTTAAGTACTTTGTGAAGAGGTAAGTCTTTACACTTCGTTTGAAGACTGCCAGTGACTCAGCTGTTCGGACATCTCGGACATTCTCCTCTTCTTCCTCCAGTTACTACTACTTATACTCCTCCTTCTCCTCCTACTACTACTTATACTCCTCCTTCTTCTCCTACTACTACTTATACTCCTCCTTCTCCTCTTCCTCCTCCTATTACTGCTACTTAAGCTCCTCTTCCTTCTCCTCCAAATACTAATACTTATACTCCTCCTTCTCTTTCTCGTCCTACTACTACTCCTACTACTACTTGTACTTCTCCTCCTTCTCCTCCAAATACTACTACTTATACTCCTCCTCCTTCTCCTACTACTAGTAATATTACTACTATTTTACTTGCACTCTTCCTCTTTCTCCTACTACTATTAGTATTAATAGTGTTCATCCTTCTGTTACTACTACTACTTACTACTTTAAGCATTAATTATAACAGTAGTTTTAGATGTGTAACATAATATTAACATTAACATTATAGATATCAAAGCAACCATAAATGGGAAAAATACTAAAGGTCCTTAAAAATAAGGGGAAATAAAAAGCAGACATACATACACTTCACAAGGCCAAGTGTAGAGACTTCAACATCATGAAACATTCTCACACAGTGTGAAATAGGTGTGGTTTGTTATGGTTGTATGTGTTAACAGATTTAATCGATAATGGAATAGCACTTCCTGGAGCACCTTGCTGGAATGAGTCAGTAGCCCAACTCCTCTATGGCACAATATCCAGGAGCACAAATCACTTTCCTATCATTTGATCATAGCACAGAAAATCACATTAGCATGAACTTAATAATTACATTGAATTAACTCTCATATCTCTATAAATATACCTCTGTGACTCTATAACTCTGTGTGTGATGTGCAGTGTGTATTTTGGAGCTGCAAGCTGAAGACACTGTGACTGACTCAAGTCCTCAGCTGGCTTCATGCTGTGAGCTGCTGGAGCTCATTCTGCGCAAAGGACTGCAGCGTGAGAACAGACCTCCTTTCCTTCATCACCAAACTCTATAACTCCATCCCATACACACACACACACACACACACACACACAATCTCAGTGTTCTCAACTAATTATTATAAACCTGGGATGCAACCATGACCAAAGGTCTCGTGAGGCGCATACATAAATCAGTAGTGCATTTATCAGCTTTACACCACAGCACTGTTCAAATTCAAATCAAATTCTTGATTCTGATTGGTCAGAGGGTGTTGATTAATTTTCTTTAACAGCAGCTCTGTCAATAGTTCTGTCAAAAGGGATTTGAATGGTGGATGCTCCATATAAACAGATGAAAAAAAACATGTAATTGGTGATGGTGCTTTCTGTAAGGAGTTGTTTATTTAGCGTTTATGAATAGAGTCTCCAGGATCAGCACTTTGTAACAGTCAGAGGTAAAGCTGTAACACTCGTCAAACACAGGAAAGTCTTCAGGACAGAGGTGTTTCCTGTTTCTAGGTAATATAAAAAAGCAGCATCTATTATTCACTTGATAACTTGATAAGACAGAGAAAAAGATGGTGAGGGAGCTACTGTTTATAGATGCTATAACATAAGTTATAAGAGGAAATAACTTGCTTGTGAGCATTCCATAATATTAAGTATAATTATAAATGGATAAAAATAATGATGTTTAGTTTTTTTAATTAATAGAATTGGCTAAGTGCTGGGGGCATAGTGGCTTAGTGGTTAGCAAGTTTGCCTCCCACCTCTGGGGTGGGGGTTCAAATCCTGCCTCTGCCCTGTGTGCACAGAGCTTGTATGTTCTCTGCATGCTTCAGGGGTTTCCTCCCCCTAGTCCAAAGATGTTGTTTGCTGATTGCCATTTCCATATTGTCTATAGTGTGTGCCCTGTGATGGGTTGGCACCCCACCTTGTGCCCCAAGTTCCCTGGGATAGGCTCCAGGCTCCCCCGGCAACCCTGTACCATGTAGGATAAGTGGTACAGAACATGGATGGATGGCTAAGTGCTGTGGAATAAAACACTTCAGGGTGTGCTATTGTTGGAAAACAGTCTACTTTGCTTTGCGTTGTGCTGCATCACACCACCCCATTATCTTCCCATAACAGCATGCCCCCTAGTTTATAATTGTTTAGTATAATACAGGCCTCACACCTAGCTTGATGCTGTAATATGTTCTATGTATGCTAAGGCATGTTTGTGAAAATTTACACACAGATGGTTTTATAAGACAGGAACACTGTAATGCCTGATAGCATCTCACAGGACCTCACAGAATTTCTCATGAACACTGCTACACTCTCGTGCAACACAGTGCAAACATACAGGGCAGCTCTGCATGTAATGATGTCTGTGATGACCTATCCTTATACTGTGATAGCATTTTATTTGTTTTTTTGTTCTTTTCTGCCTGCAGAACCGGTGCTGAGTTTGACACACAGAGACTACTGGTGTTGTTTTGAGCAGTTAGTTCATCTGGACACATGTGGAAGGTCAGTATTAGTCTCACAATGCATTACATATATACAAATCCCAGGAACACTAGGGAGAAGACAGGTATACACTCAGGATGGGATGCTAGTCCATCGCAGAGAACCATGCACACATTCACATTCATATCTAATGGCAATTTAAAATATTTTCTCTTAAATCTTCCTGTCTTCCTGGCTAACTGTTTGTTTTAATCGTTCTCAGTCTAGAGGGACTGTTTTTGGTTTTGAACATGTCCTGTTTCCTTTTGGTAAAAATATAAGTTTACATAAATGTAAAATCCCACACAAGTGACTTACTGATCTGCACAAGTCAGGTGGGTAATGCATATAAAAAATTACATAGTTAATAGTTAAAATAGTAGTTAAAATTACAGTTGGAATTGTGCTCAGGTTTGGATATATGAGCATAATGATTGAGTCAAAGATTCACAGATTCAGAACTGCACAGTTTAGCTGATTCTTGATTTTGTCATTGTTTCAAAATAAATTATTAAACACCACTTTTATAACATTTTGCTTATAAGGCTTGCATAAAAGAAGCCCTTCCTGAGATAAACCTACAAAATGCAGCTCCTGAACTTCATTATTAAAATTTAAACTGAACGTTTTGGCCATGAACACCATCAGCACACAAGGAAAGACCCCAAACTCACTGTTAAACATGGTGGTGGATCAGTGATGCTTTGTGGCTCTTGATGTAAATGGAAGAAAAGTGAAGACTGATGGCATTGTGAATTCTGCCAAGTACCAGGATAGCCAATGGCACCTGATTATCCTGATCAGTCATCTCCTTCATAATTCATTTTATACCTCACTGTTGTTTCTGAAGGCTGAGCGCTGTCTCTTTAGCCATACAGCAGACCACAGCGTGTCCCAAGCTCCTCAGCGCTCAGGGCCGGGGACGCTACTTCATCCGCCTAATGCTGAGCAGGAGAACTCTGGGAAATGTAGTCAGCCATCTGCTACACACATCCAGCATCATGGAGGTCAGTGAGGTTATTGCTATTTTACTTTTACTGGTTCGGTTCATAAATAAATAATTATCATTAATTTGCCCATTTGCAGTGGTACAGTCCTAACATCTCTGTATTGAGGAATGAGGAATTTGTAGGTGAGGCTTTTAATCTCAGTAATAAACCTTTATTTGATATAGCTGTAAGGCATGTAATATTTAAACAATTATTTTGTGGGTTTTATGTTTTTTTAGAGCCTTTTCTCTCTCTCTGTCTGATTCTCTCTGAAATGAAGTTCAAGCTCAATATACAGGTAAACATGTGCTCTGAATGTATCAGTGTAGCAGAGAAGCCATGTCTCCTTTACTAGCCCTGACAACAGAGAAGCCCCGCCTCCATCACTGGGACTGACAGCAAAGAGGCCACACCTCCTTCACTGTGACTGACAACACAGAGGCCACACCTTCTTCACTGTGACTGACAGCACAGAGGCCACACCTTCTTCACTGTGATTGACAGCAAAGAGGCCACGCCTCCATCACTGGGACTGACAACACAGAGGCCACACCTCCTTCACTGGGACTGACAGCAAAGAGGCCACACCCCCTTCACTGGGACTGACAACACAGAGGCCACACCTCCTTCACTGTGACTGACAGCATAGAGGCCACACCTCCATCACTGGGACTGACAACACAGAGGCCACACCTCCTTCACTGTGACTGACAGCAAAGAGGCCACACCTCCATCACTGGGACTGACAATGCAGAGGCCACACCTCCTTCACTGGGACTGACAACACAGAGGCCACACCTCCATCACTGGGACTGACAGCAAAGAGGCCACACCTTCTTCACTGGGACTGACAGCAAAGAGGCCACACCTTCTTCACTGGGACTGACAGCAAAGAGGCCACACCTCCTTCACTGGGACTGAAAATCTATAATAGTTTTATCTAAATAATCAACACTAGTAATAAAAATTGATGCATATGTGGTATCTGAATTTAGAAGAAAAATCTTTACACCCCTAAAATAACACATTAATATAATTAATATAATATAAAGTATTCTCAGTGTTTATGATCCCATTTTAACTTCCTGTCCATATCCTCCACTTCAGAACTGCAGCTTCCTGGATGAGAGCTGGCTGCTCCCGGTAAGTCTGAAGTGTCGTCACTTGCATCATTAGAACTATGTGCATGTGATAATGCATGATAAAAGCCTCCTCGTGTGTTGTAGGTGTGTGAAACGTATGAGGCCGTGCCGTGTCGCGAGCTGGGGATGGTTCTCAGGTTAGCATGCCTACAGCAGCATGTCTCTCAGCTTTCACACTGAGGATTTCTGCACATTGCACATGCTTCTGCACACTTACACACACTTTCTAACGTTAATTCTGCTTGAATGTGATGAGACTCTGCTAACACTATGTGCACTGTGTTCTGTGAGAGCCTAGTTTATCTGCCTTTTTCATGGTTATCTCTGTCTCTCTCAGATATCTGGACAGGCGTGTGTTTGTGTTGGAGCTGCTCCGAGGCGGTGTGGCTCAGGCAGACATGTTTGCAGAGCCCGGAGACATCATCGATGAAATCAACGGCATATCACTGAGAAATTCCAGCAATGGACAGGTTCGGATTTAGTCTCGTACTCTATTCATGTATGTTATATAAGAGTTATATTTAGTATGTGGTGCTTATTTTATGTTATTTTTCAATTGAACTTCAACTGTAAATACGCAGATGTGTAATTTCAGTCCATTCATATTTAAAACAGTGATGTCATGTAAAGGCAGATGTGTGAATTTAGTTTGTTATTTAGCTCTGCTGCCACTCAGCGTTGTGTAAAGGCAGGGTTTGTGTTATTGTGTTTGCAGTAGGGCTGATCAATGTAAGGAATTAAACACTCAGGGGCCTGGTGTTATAGGAAATGAATCAACAAACAATAGTGGCGTGAAGCTGAGTTATTGTTACCACCCTGAAGTTGTTTTTCTTATAACAGCACATCTCAAAGTTTTATTTCTCTCATACCACAATGACTTGCCAACACAATTTTTTTTTTTTAAACTTATTAATGAACTTTTTAATGTGTTTATGTTCTATATTTACATTCAGTGTGTGCAAAATAGGTTAGTTCCTGGTATCACTTACGCTATAGCAGCTATAAACAGTCGTTCCGTCGCCAGCCTGTCCTTTTCTCTCTCTCAAAGTTAACAAGACAAAAAAATTCATCTTCTCATGTTACGCAGAAACCAGGACAGGCACAACCTCCTCTCTTCTGAAAACTTTCCCATGTCTGAAAACTACAGCTTTCCCTCTGACTGTTACGGAGTGCTGACACTGGAGACTCCTTCCACAAATGCTAAATGGAAATTTTTTTATCCATTTATTATTATCTTTAAATTATGTGGAAGGTCCCTGTGAATTAGCGGATGGAAATGAAAACTTTCCGTAGTATTGACAATTGATCCGCACTACGGTATTAATCTGTGGTATTGTCTTAGAGGGCGGTGTGACGTGCGTTTGTGGAAGCCTCTTCTAGAACTGAAACAGTTATATGTAACCGCTGCAAAGCTGAATTTTCTTGTCGCCGGAGTACTTCGAGTCTGAAGTATCACTTAAACGCAACACACACCGTCGATGCCAGCAAATCACCCACCCAGACAAACAGTGGAGGCAGGCTTTCCAAAGGAAATCCAGCACAAACATGGACTCCACAGACTAAAGAATCTTCTGCACAGTAAAACCTTTGTGTGTGCTTGGCCACTTTACTTCACTCAGGGACACTTGCTACTGAACATAGACTGTTTATGCTGCTCCCTGATAAAAGAAAAATGTTTCTGCTGGTACACGTTCAGAACATGTTCATTTATAAAAGTTAACTTGCTGTTGCTCTGAAGGTGTTATAATGTTATGATCGGGGCTCTGGGCTCTGAGCATAACTTGTTTTTCTATAACAAACTAGACTAAACATTAATGCCCTGGCATTGGCAGACAGCTTTGGTTTTATATTTAATTTGATTACATTAATGTTTAAGTTGAGATTTAAAAGAAATATTTTAAATAATTTTTTTTAACTGCTACTATGTAAAGGGAATACTGCTGTAAAAAGCACCTTATCTGTTTAAAGTGTTTGCAAACCAAATGTTATTGCGCTTTTGTTCATATAGCAGTACTTTTAAAATAAAAGTGCACAATATGGCAAAATGGCTGCCCACTGCTCCGGGTGTGTGTTCACGGGTGTGTGTGTTCACTACTGTGTGTGTGCACTTGGATGGGTTAAATGCAGAGCACAAATTCCGAGTATGGGTCACCGTACTTGGCCACAAGTCACTTCACTTCACTTCACTTCACTTCACTTCACTTCACTTCACTTCAATACACTACTTTTGAATTCATTATTTAATTTTACGCCTAACAATGTGATTAATCTTAAAAAATTATTGTGATTAAAAAGTTCTAATCGCTTCCCAGCACTAAATATAATATATAATATAATAATATAATATAATATTATATATTATATTATATATTATAACTTGATATTTTTATGGTATAGTTGTGTATTTTTAACTTGTTTAAACTGTGTGCAACTTTCTTATAGACTGTCTATATTCTGGCAATTATTCTTCATCTGTTCTTCACTGTTTGGTTTGGGAGAAATGGCATTTCATTTTTATGTACGCAGAGAAATGACAATAAAGGAAATGTTCATCTTAAATGACAATATGATATTGACTTTGTGAGATATTACCATCGTTAATCACTTTTATCAGGTATTAGTGCTTTTATATTTTAATTAGTTGGACATTAAAATCTGCTTTTGGTATCGGTTGATTTTTGATATGTAAACGTTAGAGGAAAAATCTGAACTTGTAGATTTTTACAATATGGCTCATGAAAAATGACTTTACCCACCAGCAGTTTGTACCATGCTGAATGGATAAATATTATTTGCATTTTAATTTGGCATAAATAACTAAGCATAACAAGTTTGTTAAATGTTACATACACTTAAGTGTCATGTGGACAAGAAAAAAAAGCCAAGAAGCCGTTTCTTCATGACATGATGTGTTGGCACTCGGTGTTGTGTAGCTCGGTTTGTAACTATGTAACTTGTAATGATACAGGCATTATTTAATTTCTAATCAACTTTACTATTGTGTGTTGTGTAAAGGCAGGTGTGGTGCTGTCCAGATTAAAAGGACAGCCTCTGTCCCTGCGCCTGTTGCGCTGGAGAGGTGAGAATGGAGCAGTGTATCGCCCCCTGGTGCCGCTTTTACGCCAGCTGAAACAGGAGAATCCCTCGCTGGAGTTCGGCTCGCCTCTTCCCAAACCCTCAGTGCAGCGTGACAGCCAGAGCCCATGTGTCAAAGAGGGACGGTGCGAAACTCCAGTACATCTGTGTACTCACTGTAACGAAGACTTATCACTTATGAGTGTTTATGAGTGGCTAAAAATCTTCTGTTATTCTGTTAACAGGATCCTGTATGCAGTGCAGCTGTTAGGAAAAACAAACATAGGAATGGTACAGTAAATATTAACTGTACACTTCATAAAGTATGAATTCATAATCACTGTCTCTGCTCAGGAATAGAATTTATTGATCATTTAGTTCAAGTTACATCAGTATTTAAACAGAATGTTGCGTGTATTCAGAGATGGGATACACACCTGCTTGAGTCAGTTTTCAGGGCTCCTCATACAGATTATGGAAATCAGTTGTGTGTAATTCAGGTCTCAGAGGTTGTCAGATTTTTCTTGAGTAGAAGCATCAGAGACAGCATCTATATATTACAATAGCAGCTAGACTACCACAAGCTCTGGCCTTTAAGCCCTCCCAAAAAATAAGGGATAGAACCAACTTAATACTGCTCCTCACTCAAGCTGATGTCACGCAACGTGAAAAATTGGCTTAAGTGCAGGGTCAGAACACAAGACTTGTGTTTCCTTATATATAAACACAAACTCCACCCCATGTGCATAACTCTCACATAACCTCTGAATACCGCTTAAGTCTGTAGCTACGTCTGAGGTCTGAAATATCTGAATACCCGTTAAATTTGTGTTAACTCTGAATACGACTCTTAGATTGTAAGTGTGAAATTATGAACTTGTGTGTTTTATTCATATAATTATTATTATTATTATTATTATTATTACTATTGATTGGTTAATTAATTGACTTATAAGGCTATAATGCTTCAAACACATAGTGTATATATATATATATATATATATATGTGTGTGTGTGTGTGTGTGTGTATAATACACATTACATTAATAAAAATATATATATTAGTAGACAAATATATATATATTGGTCCAAATCAGTGGGAAACATGAACAGCAGTGTTACACTTTAGCACTTTATTTGTCTATTAATATGGATTTTCGTCCTGCAAACACCTGTATAATACAATTATGTATTTTTTATGTAAAGCTCTCATCTGTGCAACTCTGAATATGGATCTTAATTTGTAAAGTGTGCAATTAATCCCCTTTTTCCTGCTTGTGTCAGTATGGAGGGAAGGAGGTTCTGCAGTACGCCATACCCGCTGTGCTGCAAAAGAGGCAGAGCAGGAAGGTACGAACCAGCAGAGAAGACTCATGTTTTCTCATTTTTCTTAATAATACATAATATCAACTGTAGCATTTGCCTCAATATGGCCTAAAGTTATCTATAAACATTAGAATCAGAATCAGAAAAAAAATGTGTCGGATTGCTAAAGCAGCATTTTGAAAACCCAGAGTGATCTCGTGAGAAAACATTTTTAATAGGGCCTTAATCGTTTAAAAAACGTTGGGAATGATGCACAGACTGCTTTTACTAATTTATGAAACTGACTTGATGACCAGTCAGAGTAAAAGTACAACATAAAGACATAAAGAATTTAATCAAATTTTTTTCCTAGATTAATCCGGACACTAGAACATTTGCACTGAACAAAATGGAGATTAAGTAGAGAAATTATACAATTTTGTGACACCCATTTGCAATAAACAATGCAGAATAAAAAAAAATTATATTTTAGATGAAAAAATTACATTTTTAAAAAAAATTTTACTCATCCATATAACACGCTACAATTTATCACATTTGCGTATCATTTACATGAAATGTCCTATTTTATGCAGGTGTAGTGGCAGTGAGCCAATAAAATCAAAGAATGACAGCGTTAAGAATTACATAATGCTCAAATACCATGTTAGATGAAATGTCATTGTAATGACGTTAATTCATATTCAGATTGATTTTAATGTTTTATAGTCATAATGATTTATAAGTAATAGTAATTTACTTGCTACAGTAACATTTAATAATAATAATAATAATAATAATATTACTGATTAAACATACTGCAGTATTATAGGGAAAAGGTCAGGAATAGACAACGACAGCTCATCAACACGTTAAAATAAAAGACCAAATAATTAACTGCTGAAATCACATAATGACGATATTAAATATATATTTTTAATTGTCTTAACATTTTGATAAAGGTCAAGGGTTAAAATTTGTTTGAGACAAATGCAAATAGTGAAGATAATTAATGTCCATGTACAAATTTATTTATGAATCAAAATCTATTTTTAGTAAGTAGACTTTACCTAAAATTAAATTGTTTCCCCAAACATTTAGAACTTAGTAGAACTTTGGTGAATCAACCAACAACTTTAAGAAAAGCTTCGTGGGTGAATCTGGTTGTGAAAATGTCAAAAGTATGCAAAGCTTCTTCAGGAATAGTTAAAATATAAAATACTTTTGATATGATTAACACTTCAATATTTATGTTATATATATATGATATGTTTAATCACTTCATATTTCCATATGTATTATTTCATAATGTTAATGCATTCATTATCATAAAATAGCATAAAGAAAAAAAAAAACAGGCATGTCCAGACTTTTGGCTCGTAATTTAAATGAAATAAGTGTGCAGGTTATGAGCAAACCATGTGAATAAAACCATAAATAAGCCTTTCCCCCTGATTTTCTCAGGACGTGCTGTTGGACGTGAAGGAGACGCACCTGATCTGCACTGATAAATCCAATAAACAGGTTTGGAGCTGTTGTTTAATGGGGAAACACAGACACATACCTTTTAAATGAAGACAATACAGGGACAATAATAAGAGAGTCTTTTATTTTAAACAGCAGCTGTTCCAGCACCACTTTCCTGAGATTTCATGTGTGGGGAGATTCGGCCAGCCGGATTTCACCATCTTCGCTTTTTGTGTAGGGTAGGCGTCTGAAGCACGTTACTCGTTTTATTCATAATAATAATAATAGGCTTATTATTATTATTATTATTATTATTAATTTATAAGGCTACAATGCTTTAAATGCATACGGTGTGTGTGTGTGTGTGTGTATATATATATACAGTATAAAGAAAGTACTAGAATTTGACGAGCTGCTGTGAGTCGCCAATTTTCTAAAAATAATTCATAGTCAGTGGTTTGTAAAGTGTGTCGGTCCAAATTGGTGGGAAATATGAACGACAGCATTACACTTTAGCACTTTATTTGTCTATTAATATGGATTTTTGTCCTGCAAACACTTTGTATGATACAATTATGTATTTGTACACATTAATAACATTCTGCATAATCATCAGTTTTTGGAATGCTTTGGACCCAATAATAAATAATAATAATAATAATAATTATTATTATTATTATTAAATACTATATAGGGCCGTTCTTACCGTTATACAAATCACAAATTACATACAAGTCACGTAATGGACTATAAGCAATCATATCAGATGTATTTAGGAATAAAGATACATGTAGTTCTATCTTCAAAAGGATGTATCCACGTATGTTTAGTCCACCCCCATTCATCCTAGAAAATAGAGATGATAACTGTTAGTGTACTTTTATAAAGTTGTGAGGATCCACTAGCTGAACCTCTGTAGTGCTAAGTGGAAAAGGGAAGAGCAGCATTCCTGCATTTCAGTTATGCCTCAGTAGAAGCAGAAATGTTAACACTTGAACTTGATTAGCTGGGTCATTATGAACACTGAGTGTAGATTATTTTATTTCCTGTCTCAGAGATACTCCAGATACGGGTTTCTGCTGTGTGGTTCTGCAGGCGGCATCCAGCACTGAGTGTGAGGAGATCGTCCACCGCATCGGTGAGGAACCAGATCTCACTAATACCTTTAGAGGAATGTTTCTGTATGTTAGTTATAGTCAGGTAGCCAGGTCATGTTTGGTGTCCAAATGACATTTTTTTAGTCTACAGTGCTCATTTATTACAATGCAGCAGTATTTATTCAACACTGACAGCATGAGAGGTTGGTGAAAATTTAAGCGATTGTTTATAGCTGCCATAAAAGGAACCAGCTTCATGGACACTGCACAACATTAAACAACTGTAAACAGATAAATACTGAATGTGCTGTTGTTGAATAAATGCAGAATTGTAATTGATGGCAAACTGCTCTTGTATAAAAGGAATACAACTTAAGGACCTGCAGTTATAGGAAAATAATTGACTTTGTGCTGGTAAGAGTAACTCCACATCACATCACCCTGTCATTAGATAGTTTCCTATATCAGCACACCTCCAAGTGTTTTATTCTTTACTTAAAAATGGTAGCTACATTAAACATATAGCGCTAGAGCAAAACTAATGAAGCAAAATTTGGACACCAAACATGTCCTGTCTGATGGACTACAGTTGAAATTATCTATTTGTCCTCCTTTCCTGAGCTCTACTGTACCTTTTTATTCCCACAGCTACGGGGTTTAAAAGCACTGAATGGTTTGTGTAAGCAAACTGCATAAGTACTGACAACACTGGGAGGTTTACATGTTTCATGAGGAGCCATATTACCTGCTTTTATCAGCAAAACACAGCGATCTTCAGAGCTAGCCTTCACCCTCATGTTCTTTTGAAAATGTTCATTTGAAAA
Source organism: Pangasius sanitwongsei (assembly GCA_037576675.1). Lineage (NCBI taxonomy): Eukaryota > Metazoa > Chordata > Actinopteri > Siluriformes > Pangasiidae > Pangasius > Pangasius sanitwongsei. The sequence continues at coordinate 20,552,469 of CM075014.1, read as the reverse complement.
TTTTTTATTAAAGCTGGAACACTACAATTATTTTCTCAATGTTAATTTTTTTGTTCTTTGTCCGTTTCTCTAATAAACCTGAATGTTCTTATCAGTAATATATGTATATGCCCTCACAAGCCACTTTATTTTTTATGATAAATGTATAATTACTGACTCATCACCGCTGAGCACATTATTACTTTGGTGGTGGAATAATTTTAGCACAAAATATGTCTTTCTACATATGAAACAAAAAGATAACTCATCTCGGTCACATTCCTTACCACACACCCACATGTGAAAATGAAGATTTGTGATTATGTCAAGAGATTTTAAATCTACATCCACTGTCTACTTTATTAGGAACACCTGGACACCTGTACATTCATGCAGTTATCTAATCAGCCAATCACCCGGGCTTTTTCCAGTCTTCAGCTGTCCTGTCTCGGTGAGTCTGTGCCCATGATAGCCTCAGATTCTTGTTCTTGGCTGAGACAAGTGGAGCCTGATGTGGGCTTCTGCTGTTGTAGACCATCCACCTCAAGGTTTGATGTGTTGTGCTTTTCTGCTCACCACGGTTGTAAAGAGTGGTTATTTGAGTTACTATAGACTTCCTGTCAGCTCAGACCAGTCTGGTCATTCTCCTCTGATCTCTCTTAGCAACAAGGTATTTCAGCCTGCAGACCCTCCGCTCACAGGATATTATTGTTTTTCCACACAATTCTGTGTAAACTCTAGAGACTGTTGTGTGTGAAAATCCCCAGAGATCAGCAGTTTCTGAAATACTCAAACCAGCCCATCTGGCACCAACAACCATGCCACGGTTAAAGTCACAGAGATCACACTTTTTCCCCATTCTGATGTTTGTTTTGAACAAGAACTGAAGCTCTTGACCTGTATCTGCATGATTTTATGCGTTGTGCTGCTGCCACAAGATTGGCTGATTGGATAGCTGCATAAATGTGCAGGTGTACAGATGTTCCTAATAAAGTGGAAGGTGAGTGTTTCCATAGTTTGTATTGCACTGTAATGAACATAATATATACATACTGAATATTTTAAGATTTTCTTCACACTTGTAGTGTTATAAAAATATTTAAAAAATGGCCTGTTTCAGTAACCTGAATGTAAATTTTTTTTTTTTTTACTCAGTGGGAATGCAACCCGATGTGTAACTCTTGTTTAAAGAAGTGTTGCAATCCTTGTTGCTTGTTACTCAGTTATCTTAGTGTTTTATTAAAAAAAAATCAGAATGAAAACTCTGAATAGGCCAGATGTTTTTATTACATACTTATTGTCATAATGAAACCTCAGAGGAAGTCGGGAGGAGAGGATAAAGATGAGTTAACAAAAAACAAAACAAAACAAACCTGTGTATGTAAGGATGAAACAGGTGAAGTTTACGATAAGCTAAAGTACATGACATATTAACATGTGTTATGACTACGGGTATGTTTTCATGGTTTCATTCTCCTTTTTTGTCTATTTCAACAAATGCAAATTGCACAGAACAGTGTTCTTTTATACATTCCAAACCGTTCTATTAAAAAAAGGAATAAATACCTCACATTATAAATAAACATAATAAAATATACACACAAAACATTTTAGACCCAATAATGAAGTTAAACCAAAGTTGGATTTAAAAAAACAAAAAAAATATATATATATATATTTTATGTACACAGAAATTGGCTTGGATTAATAGATAGCACATATAGAACCACCTATCCATCCATCCATCCATCCATCCATCCATTTTCCGTACTGCTTATCCTGCACAGGGTTGCGGGGAGCCTGGAGCCTATCCCAGGGGACTCGGAGCAGGAGGGCCGGGGAGACCCTGGATGGGGTGCCAACCCATTGCAGTACAAAATCACACACACACACACACACTTACATACTATGGAAACACTAATCAGCCTGCAACATGTCTTTGGACTGGGGGAGGAAACCGGAGCCCCTGGAGGAAAAACCCCCAAAGCACGGGGAGAACATGCAAACTCCGCACGTACAGGATGGAGGTGGGATTTGAACTCCCAGCGGTGCGATGCAACATTGCTAACCACTAAGCCACTGTTTCCCCCATATAGAACCACTTCTAGGGAATTTTAGAGTACTCCAATGTACATTTATATAAGATACCAAACACATTAATCCTGAATGTAGATAATATTTTCATGTTCTTAAGCAAATCTCATGCTTAGGTGAACTGTTGTTTCTCTGTTTGAATTTTAAACACATGGATATTCTTCAAAATTATGCATTTTTCATAAAAGATGAAGCACGATAGTTGGAATGTAGCCCCTTCTACTGCTACCTTAAACCTGATACACTTGTGCCGTGTAATTAAATTAAATCAGTTTGGTCCTGATGTGTTTTACTGGTTGACAGTTCAGGGCCCCAGTAAATAGCCAGAATATTTCTGCACACATTTGAATAATGAGCCTAATATTTAAATAGTTGGATTATGTTCATAAAATAAATACACATTTACATTTATTTACATTTATGGCATTTGGCAGAGGGGGCTGGTGAAATGTAGGTTACAGTTTGGCTTGAAAAAGATGGAGAACCTCGATTTTATGGGATACAGGATACTTTAACCTGGAACTTTCTAAAAATTCACTTTGCATCAACGTGGGCCAGATTTTATTTATTTAAAATCTGTAATAGTTTGTATCAGGAATGTATTGTTATATTCTTTCTTGGGGAAATGACTTTTGTTTATCATTTATTACAGATCAAGAATATATGATGCATTGAAGTTGAACATGTTGGTGGAAGCTTTTAGGGAAGCACTTCAGTATCGTTTATGGGAAGAAAAATCACTATAACAATAAATTACTTTCTGTAAGCGAATATATGGTTAGTTTAATATTCGATAAAGTTATCCTTGAAGAATAAAGACTTATTTATATGTAAAACAACAACAAGTCTGGCTTTTTGTTTACTTATTTTCCCACGTCATCAGCAGGACCCGGAAGTTCTTTGCCTTAAAAAAAAAAAAAAAAAAAAAAAATTAGAATACTCCGCGCATGCGCACATCAAAAAAGAAAGCAGACTTCGGAGCTCTTAAAATTTTAGCTAAATAGTTTGATGGCGGTGATTTTTATAATTTAAATAAAGATGTCCAAAGCGCCTGTACAGGCCAGTGCATCGGCAGGCAACGTTGGACCTTCATCCTCCTCCTCTTCTTCACCGCCTTTGTCTTCTCCCGCCAACGCTCTGCACGCGCAAACCGAGAAACCGCAGCACTACACGTACGTTAACGGTAGTCCACACACACACGCACACACACGCACACACTTGAGTTAGATACACAGGCTCTAAAATTGCCCTGTAGCATGTTTAACATGCAGCATTGTTTGTAGTTAAATCCCAGCTGTCTTTATGGGAGGCCTACAGAGACAGAATCCCAAACCACTCCACACTCCCTACACGAGTGGCTTACATACTGGGTGACGTAACGCTGCTCAGTGCCCTACGTAGTGCACTTGGTGTTGTGTAGGCAGCCGTTTGGAATTCGGCCCAAAAAAAAAAACGCTAGCAAGTTTTTGACGTTAGTTAGCAAAACGTTGAGCGCTAGCTAGCTGTATGTGTTTCACCACTAATTTTATGTGGCGTAATCATTATTTATAGCTTTGTTAAACATTAAATATAGCATATTGATTTTTTAAAGATACATATATAGCTACATAAGACGTGCTACAATTCTTAGCTAGTTGTGTTAGCGAAGCTTCCTTTTTAAAAGGGAATGCACTCAAAGTACAACTGCTCATGAGTTTTTATAATAAAAAAAATCATAATATATAACAATAATAAAATATATTATATAATAAATGTTTCAAAATGCCCAGGAAGCTACAAAATGGTCTAAAAATATTTCTGCTCTTTTGCAACGTTATGAATATGAATAATATGCAAATCAGAAACGCCCACACGCTCATCTGTCAAAAATACTGAGAAAGCGTTTGTTGTAAATAGGCACATGTGACTTTTTGGAATGTGTTGTTGACAAATTGGGCCAAAACCGACTCTACATACTTGCACCCAGCCACCTTGGAGGAGTGAACCTTTTAATAAAAAAAAAAATAAAAAAAAATCATCCTTAGACCAGACCACCCATATTAAACATTTCCGTGTTCATATTTGCATATTCATGTTTGGTCCCGCCCCCTGGTTTCCCTCTCAGATATCTGAAGGAGTTCAGGACGGAGCAGTGTCCTCTGTTTGTGCAGCACAAGTGCACCCAGCATCGGCCCTTCACCTGCTTCCACTGGCACTTCCTGAACCAGAGACGGAGACGGCCTATCCGCAAGCGGGACGGTTCATTTAACTACAGCCCCGATGTTTACTGCGCCAAGTACGACGAGGGCACAGGCACCTGCCCCGACGGAGATGAGTAAGAAGAGGACGACCCTGCTGCCCTTCTCGCTGTCACTTATTTGTGCAAAATCTGAGCACAGGCTCCCAAAAAGCCTAACTGTCCATGTTACGTTGCTCTTTGTGGTATGATGCTTTTGGGAAATTCCCAAATGTGTTGTTATTAAAGGAATACTCCGGCGTTTTTCAGTCTAACCTGTCTCTACAGCATCTGTCGCATATGTGCAAATACTGTGGACAAAACATTTTGATGTGATTCCTTGCCATGCGAAAAGCCCAGGAAACCTGTTTACTACAGACTCACTTACAATGGAAGTCACTTTTAAATGGCAGTTTTTTTGAGGGTTTATAGCTTCTGTAATGTAAGTTAGTAACAGAAACTGACTTGTGGACGCTCCACAACACGCACCTATAAAAGGCTGAAAAGTATATAGTGTCATTTATTAATAAATAAAAGATGTTGACATTGGCAGATTGCTATGGATTTTTTTCAGAGCAAAGAATTTGTGTTTATGTATGATTAAGATATTTATGTGGGTCTGATCACTTGTGCATTTTAAGAGAGTTTAATAGCTCACCCGTGACTTCCATTGCAAGTGAGTTTGAAGGATAAACAAATTCACTTATTTCCTTGGTACAGAGAAATGTGTTGCTTACGATGTTGTCACACATTATTGAGCTACAGATGTGGTGGAGGGAGATTAGGTTGAAAAACGCTGGCGTGTTCTTTTGTTTTTGTCGACCTAATGCTCTTAAGATGATGGATGATTGTTTACTGTTAGGGGTTTGATGATGTACAGTATATAATGGTTTAGCACAGCAAATAAATCTGCAATAGTTATTTTTACCACTGCACAGTATTAGTAAAGGTCACAATGTTAATGCTTTCACACCTGTTAGTCCGTTTTATCGGTCCGATTAGGCGAAATCAACACTTTTTTGCTGGTTTGTGTGTCATTTGGTTTGATTTTACGCTGTACATAATTAAATGAAATGAAACTTTGGCTGAGGGATGTGTAGGGCTGAAAAAAGTCATTGGTTAGCAATACAACAGTGGAAAAACAAACTGAGTGCATGTATAAATCTAAAAAAAAAACAAAAAAAACAATAAGAATTGTTCATACTATTATACGCCTAGTTAATAGTGTGTGTAACGTTTTACACCGATCTAAACACCGATCCTCTGCTCAGTGAGGCTCTCGTATTAAAGCAGCCGTGTCTCTTTGTCTCTCACCATGTGCGTTTTGTTTGCGTTGTTTATGTCCAGTTGTCCTTTCCTGCACCGGACAGCCGGGGACACAGAGCGACGCTACCACCTGCGCTACTATAAGACCGGCTCCTGTATTCACGAGACGGATACGAAAGGCCACTGCAGTAAAAATGGCCCCCACTGTGCCTTTGCTCATGGCTCTCACGATCTGCGATGTCCCGTCTATGATATCAGGTATAACACAGCTCTCTTAGACAGAAGGTTTGGACTTTGGATATTGAGTTGTTAATAATAGTAATGATGTAAATGTGTGTTGTACAGGGAGGTCCAGGTTCTGGAGGCTCAGACTGGATCCGGTTTGATGGAGAGCGGAGCCGGGGACGGACAGTCTGGATTAGTGGCCAGCGCTGCTCTTATAGAGAAGACACTGAGCGAGGAGCCGCGATGGCAGGGTGAGGACCATCAGCTGATTTATGAGCTCCATCGTTAACTAGTCGTTTGTAAACTGGCCTGACGTCGCGTTAGGCTAGGACCGAATTTGGTTACAGATCATTTGTAGTCTCATAAAGCATGTGTTATAAAACATAGCTTCTCAAACGTTTTGTACCTTGGGACTTCTTTAATTCTACTGAGTCTACTGATCCCCTCAGTACACATTGTAAATGTGTACAATATAATTTTGTCTGTTTTTTTTTTTTTTTTTTTTTTTTAAAGCCATAGAACTTTCTATTCTTGATCTTTCCATCAACAGGTGAACTTTAGGTCCAAGCTGACATTATTCATGGCTACTTGTTCGAGTTATTGAGTTTTTGAATTCAATTCAAGTGACCACTCAAATCTGCTAATCACCTTAAGAACTCAATAATAAATAGTACAACTTTAATAACAGTGGGTTGTGTTTGTCTGTCCTTCTCACTGTCTGCAGATAACAGCTACGTGTTGTCGCACTATAAGACCGAGCTCTGTAAAAAGCCTCCTCGTCTGTGTCGCCAAGGTTACGCCTGCCCGTACTATCACAACAGCAAAGACCGCAGGCGCTGCCCTCACAAGCACAAATACAGGTACATACCAAAGGAGAAATACAGGATTAAAAAAAGTATCTGAATTGCTTAGAATATTTCATATTTAAATGTACTTATTTATATAACCACAGCAGTCATTTCTTGCCAATGATGTATAGGTAGATTTTACATTACATTCATACATTACACCATCTTTATCTCATCTCACACAGAATCAAAGTCAAGAGTCAAAGCAATTAACTACATATGCTCACTGTACAGGGTGTCACAATGGCATTTTGAGACTTTTGAGATTTAGCCGCGGAAAGAGAGCGGCTTCAGTATGTGGCTGTTAGAAATGAACTGCTTACAAATAATTTGGGTCTGTGTATGTTTGTGTTCATTCAGCTTTCCTATTTTTCTTTTGCTTCAACATGAAAAAAATCAAGCGGTAGTTCAAGCTTAAGTGCTGCTTTAGCTAGAATTCCAGTGAACATGCGTGGCTGGCTGGCTGGATTGGTAACTTTTGCTAAAGAGCTAAATGGCATATTTTCAGCAGGTCTCCTGTCCAGAATGTTCAGGTCGACGCTGTTCAAGCTGAAATGTACTGCAGCGGGCATTTTTTCCTATTTTGATTTGTGAATATTTGATTAACAAATTTATGGGATCGGGTTCAAAAAAAAGTTTATCTTATCTAAACATTGTGATTTCTAGATAAACTAGAAACAATAAAAAAAAAAAAAACAAGTCAGTATTTTATTTATTTAATAATAACATTTTATATTTTAATTTAACATTTTTTTTTATTGTAGTGTGAGTCAACAAAAATAAAATGAAAAGCTGTTTTCCCATTTTCATTTGGCAAAGAAAAAAACGAATGAATGCAATGTACACTGACCCTTTTGGGACACGTCCTTTATTTTTTATTTCTGTTTAATTTGAATTTAATTAGAAAATTGATGCATCATTTTTAAAATATGTGAAAATAAACTATGCTGTAAAATTATTCAAAAAGATTTTCTGATCAAGAATGACACAATCATTTATCAAAAAAAAAAAACGATTTGAAAGCATGTTTCAGTCGTAAACATTCATATATGGATATTTTTTTGTTTTTCAATATACAAATTTGAATAGTATTTAAAGAATGAAATTTATTCATCCATATTGTTTTAATATTCTGACTTGCAAGAGACAGAGTTTGAAGGATGGGGGAAAAAAAAAAAAAAAAAAGGTTTGACCAAAATTCCAAACAAACTCATACCACATTAGGATAATTTGCTCACCAAGATTGTTCTGAGAATGTTCTGCATCAGCGAGACATATCTGGACAAATAAATAAGTAAATGTATTTATACAGTCAATAAACACACATGATGTGACTTTACTCCACTAACTATATCATACTAAAACACAGCAAACACATCTTCAGAAATACTGGTCACAGTTTTTCGAGGATCTCTGATGGATAAATAATTGTTTCTTTGTTTTTTTTGTTTTTTTAAAATACATTGGACGCACGTGCACACTGAACCCCGTGTGTGTGTGTGTTTGCGTTTGCAGAGCCTTGCCGTGTCCCTCAGTGAAGCACAGTGATGAGTGGGGCGACCCGAGTAAGTGTGAGAGCGGCGAGAGCTGCCAGTACTGTCACACACGTACAGAGCAGCAGTTCCACCCCGAGGTACTGAACACCAGTCTTAAATCGACATTCTTAAACAGAAACTACGTTAAATAACAGCTCTAACCTCACGACGAACCTCATTATCCCTCTGTACTATACAGATGCGTTTTGTAAAAACAACTGCATTGTTACAGACACCATTACGGTATATAAGCAGAGGCGCCTACATTTACAGTTAAATGTGGCTAAAGTATTTACGGCCACTTTCTACTACGATAATATCAGAAACACCTGAAAATGACTTTTTTTTTTTTTTTGGTTTTGCAACTTTTTCTGTGCTAGCTGTGCCACTCACTTAAAAAAAAGTCATTTCCGAGGATATTAAGAAGAATCTCAGAACACAGTAACTAGACAGACACGGAACTTATTTTAATACGTAATGCAAAATATAATCAAATACGAAACATATCAAAATAAACTAAAAATGCTGCAAGCAAAAACAGTATTTAATTTATTCCTAACAGGTTACTAATGTCAGTGTGTTAGCCTGTCTAACGAGCTCTGCTTCTCTGTGCAGATCTACAAGTCCAGCAAATGCAATGATATGCAGCAGAGTGGCAGCTGCCCCAGAGGGCCTTTCTGCGCTTTCGCCCACCTCGAGAGTAAGAACTCCGTCATTACACCAATTACAGCTTGAGCAGAGTGTGTGTGTGTGTGTGTGTGTGTGTGTGTGTGTAAAACGTCACTAAGCGGTGGTCAGTCTATAGAGAAGCATAGGCTACAACCCTGCACACCACCACCTAGTGTCAGGTGTTTAGCATCCAAATGAAATATATGATCTTATAAAAAAAAAAATGTACAAAACACACTGTGTATACTAATAACAAGAAAAATTGAATCCGGATTATTTAAATGGCAGCTCTCAGCTGAAATTTCATGATCACAGGGTAGAATGTGTGTAACCGAAGTGTGTAAATAAGGTCTGTTGTGCATGTGTGTGTGTGTGTTTTCGTTTTTTTTTTTCTTCCAGAAATGAGTGTGAGCGAGGATCAGCCTTTCCCAGAGTGCAGCTCTTCTCCCTCCTCAGCCCTTACTTCAGCACTCACAGACAACACAGAGCAAAGCCTTCTGGGAAGGATTCTGTATGAGGAGACCTCCATTTTGGATCCCCTCAATTCCATCTGGGCAGGAGAGGGGGGTTATGGGAAAGCGCCGGGCTTTGAGCGGGAGGATCAGGTGTGGAGAACCTTTCAGTGATTTTGTAGTGTATATTATAAGAAATGAAAGATAGAAATGAAATGTAAAGAGCATGTGAAGTTAGGCTCAGATGTACATACACTTATTTTTGACGTTCTGTCATTAGCAGTAAATATCCCAATCCCCAATTGATAAAAATATCAAAGGACCAAACGTAGAATCGAAGCATTTCTACGTAGAATTGAAAAGGTATCAATGTCTCGTCCGGTTTTATTCAGGGTGTTTTTTTTTTTTTTTAATCCGGTATCTTAAATTCCTATTTTTTTTATTTGTTCTTTTGCTTTTTTTTTTTTTTTTAGGCAAAACAGAAGACATATGCAATGGAACATCGCAATAAAGAAATTGGTTTACATAGCAAGCCGGTACTGTTATGATTTTTTTTTTTTACTATTTTGTCATAATTTAAGAATGCTTATTGCTAGTTGTTACATCGCTCATGTTAATAGTAAATGATGATGTTTTTTATGATGGTCTGCTGTTGTAGGAGCTGTCCGTGTTCCTCCCGGTGGGCAGCCCCCTCAGTCTGTCGTCCAGTGTGCCCTCCAGCCTGGCGGCGACTCCTCCCAGCCCCGCGCCTTCATCTAGCATGAACGCCAACGCACTGCCGTTCTACCCCACCAGCGACACCGTGGAGTCTGTAGTAGGTCAGTGCACCTCAGAGCTGCTGGATAAGGAGTGTGGTGAAAAGGGTCGGGCTTGCAGCTACCTAAATGTAAAATAAGAGAAAGACGGGCTATCCTATATGGTATTTAACGAGGATGTGTGTTACAAAGGATATGAATAATGTCTCTCTTACAGCCCACTACTGTCTCCCCTATCAGTGTTAATTATTTGGTGGGATTTAGTTTTTATCACCTGATTCTTCTCTGTACTTGTGTCATGTTCTCTGAGTCTGCTGCTGTTTTTTGATCATAAATGACTTTTCTTCCTTACAGCTGTTGTTTTACATCAGCTGTTTGAAAGGTGCTTTAGAATAAATAAGTCAAGCCATCATCTTCCTTTACTGTAACATGGGGCAGCTGTTCACACAAGCCTTTCTCAGGAATTATCTACTAAACTGCCCTGTCAGTCTTCCTGGTATTTACATTTAACCGCTTGCCAGTTAAGTAAGGAATAAAACAGCCGAGGGGCATGGTGCTGTAGGAAAATAATCAACAACAGTGTGGAGTGATGCAGCCCGAGATGAAGCAAAGTTACTGCTGCCAGCCCCAAGTTGATTATTTTCTAAAAAAACAGCACATTCCAAAGTGTGTTATTCATCTTTTACAACAGCAACTTTTCAATAATTGCATTTTTTTTTAATTTATTACTGAATGACACACTTAAACATTTATAGCTACATGTTGTGCTTTTAACCATTTATTGTTGGATTTAATGTTGTGGAATGTCTGTGAGACAAGTTAAATCCTGTTATCACTTATGTTATAGCACTAAAAACAGTCGCTCCCCATCTACTCTCTTCTCTCTTTCTCTCTCTTGAAATTAATAAGAAACCTGAAAACACAAACTCCTCTGTCTGTTACAAAGCACTGACACTGGTGACTCATTCCCTTAATGCCATTATTGTAGTGTTTTTAATGTCAACATTTTTTAAAATCTGTTATTATTAGGCTTAGATTTTGTAGATCATGTGTCATACAAGCCCCGTGAATGAGCTGTGAGAAACAGAAACACTAACTTATTATAACAAGTGCATTAATATGCCTTAAGCTGTTATTAAACATTAATCAATACCTTTGGGTCAGTCAGATTTGAGAATTGAACTGCGATGTTGAATTGCATGTGTGAAGAAGGCTTTAAGGACTGGTACTTTGAGTTTATGTGTATTTTTTTTAATTTTTTTTTATCTCCTCTTGTTCAGAGTCTGCACTGGATGATCTGGACCTGAATGCGTTTGGAGTGTCAGCTCTGGAGAAAAGTCTGGAGAGCAGCTCCATGCCCAGCATGGGACTCATGTTAGGTTGGCATTAACCCTTCCACAGTAAAAAAAAAAAAAAAAAAAACATTGACTGAACACTAGGTTAGCATGACAACTGCATATGCGTATTAACCGGATCCTGCTATCTTGGCTCCATTATTAAAATAGTTAATATTCTTTAGAGCATAGTGGAATGGTGTTAATTTATTATTTGAAATATTTCTGAACTCATGTTGAGTTTTGTTGGTCTAAACAGGAGGAAATCAGCTTCAGAGTTCGGCTCCTGTTAACATCCCTGGATCCCTCAGCAGCCCCTCCCCTTTCAGATCTGCCTCTCCCTCTCCTCCAATCAGAGCACACGCGTCTCCATTTCTCTCTGCCCAGTTACCACCACCCACCCAATCAGAGACCAGCTTTTTGGGACCATCTCATAGTTCTTTAGGTTTGTATACTTCCTGGGATGAATATAGTTTGTTAGTAGCAGTTGTATTACCATTGTACCACAACGCTGTTGAAAGTGTTGATTAGTTTTCTATAACAGCAGCTCGGACAGTAGTCCTGGCCTTAATTTAAGCAATAGGTTTATGTTAATGCACTTGTTTGAATTTGTTATTATTTTTTCTATAGTAACAGCTCTTCAAGGACGAGTATCGTGCACACTCATGTAATCCAAGGCTTATAATGAAGGGGTAAAAACAGAACAACAAAAACATGTAATGGTTGATATAAAGTTTTCTGTAAAGGGATGTTTGTTTAACAGTTATGGAAGGAGTCTCCAGTGTCAGCACTTTGTAACAGTCATGCTTTCTGAAACAGGAAAATGTAGGAAAGGACTTTAAGTGTTGCAGTTTCTCTGTAACATGGCAAGCTGCATTTTAAAAAAAAAATTTTTTTTATATACATTTTATTAAAAGTCTTCTTAACTTCAAGAAATAGGAAAAAAAAGAGAACCTGGTGAAGAAATGACTATTTGTAAGTGAACAGGAACTAACTTGTCATTAGTCGTTGTTGCATAAATTTAACTATAAATGGATAAAAAGTATGATGTGATCATTAATATATTAAAAATTGACATCGTTGGCAAATCGCTGTGATATAAGGGGAATAAAAAACTTTGGGACGTGCTGATTATATTCTGGAAAAGTAATGTATTTTACACCACCCCTTCGTTGATTATTTTACTATAACAGCATGTCCCCATGTGTTTTATTCCTTCCTTATGTACATTTCAGACTAACCTCTGCACACATTATGCTGCTAGTGTGCTTAATTACATATGAAACGTGTATCCTATGACCTTTCTGTATGTACTGTGTAGGTCTGAATGGAATGAGCAGTAGTATCTGGGAGCATTTTCCCCTGGGCTGTTCTCCCGGGACACCCCCAGCCCTGCTCTCCACTGGAACCATGTTCTCCGAGGCCTCCCGTCTCAAACAGGAAGTGGAGGAGGCTCACAGGGTGCTGAAGCACTGGGACCACAGCTGGAGGCAGATGTCTCAGGTGGGTTTGCGTCATTTGTTGATTTCTTTGGTGTCACCCTTTTTACAATTTTTTTTTTTTTTTTTGGAATGCAGAAAGCATTTATTCTAGCACAATTTGTCTGTCACTTACAGTTTCAGTGTGCAACAGGCACGTACTCTTAGTGTCAGCTGTTCATACCATCTGTATGGATTTCTGATAATCTAATAATTATGTGTTGTACTAATGTACTAATAATCATGTGTTGCTCATTTAAAGGAGCCATTTGTAATTTTTTTCTGTGAGGTGAACTGCAGTTTCAGTCAAAACAATAACAAGCTGCTCCCTCACTCTAACCAACCCCACCCTCTGTTGAAATTACACATGCCTTGTGAGTTGCCTTGTGAGGAAAAGCTCATTTCTGGGCCGGAAAAATGGAAGCTGCCCAGAGCCCTTGCATGACAATATTGTGAATCACAAGTTAAGCTGCTTATTACAGACTGCACCTTAAAAGGCATTTTCCAAAAAAAAAAAAAAAGGTCTGTGCCCAAGTCTAACCCTTGCGCCAGTGGATAATCTCACCTGGATACTGTAGAGTGGTACCTAAAATCTGCTGCTGTAATCATAAACACTGTCCTGTGCTCATCCCAGGACTCTTATTCACAATCTTATTACATACTTAGTACTGTTTGTCCTTACTATTCTGTTGTAATAATTTATCTGGCATCACCCGGAAGACAAGGAGATCCCTTTTGAGTCTGGTTCTTCTCTAGGTTTCTTCCTCATGTCGTCTCAGGGAGTATTTCCTCACCACTGTCGTCTCTGTCTTGCTCATTAGAGATCTAAATCTACGTCTGGATTTATGTAAAGCTGCTTTGTGAAAATGTCTGTTGAAGTGAAATTATTGCCGAGCAGTTGTTTCGTTACTGTTGAGAAGCAAACCATTGTACTGCTTTTGTCTGTTTAACACTGCATTGGAGACATAAATCATAAATCCTAATTTTGGCTGCAGCAGCAATATTTTTCAAAGCTGGAAGTGAGAAAGTCAGTAGTGAAGTATAAGCTGATTTGTTTGCATTTGACTTGATGTGTAAATGCAGTAGGTTAAAATCGTATAAAAATCCAAGATGCACAAACTGACAGACTATAAATTGTTTCTCTCTAAGTCTTGTTTGGAGGTGGTGTGTTTGTGTGCTGAAGTAACACAGGTGTGTGTTGGTGTGTTATCGCACATAGTCATGGGCAGTGCTAAAGGCTGATGCCGAAGAGGCTCGGTTGTTGGCGGCCCGGTTTGGTTTGGAGGCGGAGCGAGCACGCCAGGCTGAAGAGGAGGCACAGGAACAGGTCGCGCTCTTGGAGGAGGCGCTGGAGAGCTTACGCAGTTCTGATAACCCCCGACTACAGCTTCACCAGCTCCAGCTGTTACACAAACTCCCTCTCAGCTCCATGTGCAGTCTGCAAACTCAGATCTGCACCTGCTTACGGACGGTGGAACAGGTAAATCACACGCGCGCACACACACACACACACACACACACACTTTGTGTTCCAAGACTGTTTTTACCACACCTTTGTTGACTTCCTCATGAATTTTGTGGTGTAATGAGGGGAACTTGATGAGGATACGGTAAAACAGTATTATAACACAACATCAGTGTTTACTGTTGAAATACTGGAGCTGTTTTTGTTGTAATAAGACCTTAATCCACCTTCTCTCTCTCTCTCTCTCTCTTTCTTGATCTCCCCTCTCTCAGGCCGTGTACAGGAAGCAGCGGTTATGTTGTGTGTCGTGTGAGGAGTTGGGCTCCGTGGCATTGCCGTGTCAGCACGGTGTGTGCTGTGAACGTTGTGCGGCCTCGGCCGAATGCCCCGTGTGCTCCGAGCATCAGCAGAGCCTGAATCTACCCCAGTCCTAATCAACAGCCATATAATCCTGAACCATTCCTTACACTTAGCACTGAACATCGCTCTGAGCTTTATCACCCTCCTCCTGGAGATTTAGTTCAGTTCCAGCACAAACACTCCCGCAGCCAGTTGCATCGGTTGCACGCAAGTTTGATCGTAGCCAGGTGTGAATGTAAATTGGCACTACAAGAAAAGTTGCACCAATCAGCATAGTTTCAGTGTAAAAAAAAACAAAAAAACAACCATGTATATACAATCTTGGATTAAGTCATCCAGTTTAACTTTCTTTGTTGCTATTGTCTGATGATAAATTCTTATTAAAGTTTTTTGATTAAATTTCAAGAAATTGGTTGACAACCCCACGCACAAACTGATGACAAATGCAAGAAAATATTGTGTTACACATTTTATTGTAACACAATATCAGTTTTGATTGTTTCATTTACATTCAAATCGACTTATTTTGACATATGTATTTTACTTAACCATCCCTTAATATGCTTATTATTATTATTTTCTTTATATATCATGGCAGTGTTGAATTCTCGATTCTGACTGATAGGAAAGTGTTGATTAATTTTCTGTAACAGCAGCTCTGACAGTAGTTCCAGCTCCAAATCACAGATTTATATTAATGCTCGTGTTCTGATAAGTCGTTACCGTTTCTGTAGTAACAAATTACACAGGGACTTGTATGGTATACACGCCATATAAACTGACTAAAATCTTTTGAAGGTTTTTTTTTTTTGGTTAACATTTTTGGAAGGAGTCGTCAGTGTCCGTGCAGTGTAACAATCAGAAATAAAGCTGTAACTTCAGCAGAGAAAAAAAGAGAGGCTGGTTAGAAAATAACTCTTTATTTGAATTAAGGACAGATTTAAGACCCTGAATTACAGCTAAATTTAAGCTTGACGGGTGCATCTGGCTGCAGTTTCTAGGGTCATCACTTTGTAAGCTTTTTGCAGGAAGCTGGATCTCCAGGAGAAGGTTTGAAATGGTCGAGTAAAACTTTTTACCTCAGCTCTTAGTTCTCATACACAGACACTCCCTGATCTTTAGAAATAAATACGGGCAAAAATGAACAATATGAACGTTTAAAATGCACTGTCAGATCCACAATTTATTATTTTTTTTTTAACCTTACTTCTATCTAACACTACTCTTCAGACCTATTATCTTTTCCCAAATCCTTTTTCTTTTACTCAATGAGCTCGTTTTAGAGACATCTGGACTTATGTTGGATAAGTTAACGCTATAATGTGTCCTGCTTTCATGCCTGCAATCAGACGCGCTCCTGAACAAGGGGCACGACATTTAAAACACACTCTCAAAAAAAAAAAATTAGTATTACAGTACCCTTTTGTACCTTTAATGTGTATCTTTAAAACTGATTTAAGATACTTAAATGTTTTTTGAGTAAAGCTTTAAAGGTAAAAGATACATACTGAAGGTGTAAAAAATGAGGTACAAAAGGAAAGGTACCGTTTAGTACCCTTTCACTGAGATGTCACGATGTCGATCTCATGGGCAGCTCTCCATTCATTCACCTTCTAATGCACCTTTTTTGGGTGCCACGATTTGTATTGTCTGAATTCTCAGTATTTCTTGGATAGTGCAGAATATTATTACCCATAGTGCACCATAAATCTCGGGTATACATGGGTACCACAATGCATAGAGATTTCTTTCAACTCAAAATGTATTGGCCAAAATGGACACCAAAGCAGCTGACTTTATATATCAATATAAAATTAAAACATTTTAAAACTAATAGAAACTTTTTAGTGGCATGTTTAAAAAAATGTTTAATACTTCTGTATTTTTATAATAAGCAAATTCTTTATTTATCCAGTCCACTGTCTCCCTCACTGCTGCCCCCGGTATAGTGCTCTATATAGAACGGTCTTTATAGTAAATAGTGAATGAATGAGTAACGAAGTGATTTCAGACACAGCACAAGAAAGATGCAGAATTCGAGTTCTTTTCAAATGCCAGTTCTTTCAGTGTTTGACGTTTATCATCAGACGAACACAGTGGGGTCAGACTCCAGGGCCACAGCATGCACAGTTTAGCATTACATCTCATTTAACACACCTAATTTAACCCAGAACCAAGGACGAATTTGGTGTGTTAGAAGACGATCACACACATCTCCAGGGCTTTTGCTTTCCCGTCTCCCTTCTTCTACACACACACACACACGCACACTTATATATGGCTGTTGGCTAGTACCGGGTTGTTTCTTTTCAGAAACCCAGAAGAAACTGACTAGTGGTAATTTTTTTTTTAAACTGAATTTTCAATATTATCATAAAAAGAAAAAATGGTGGGATTGTGGGAACAAAACTATCAGCCATATGAATGTCTATCATCAGCACTGTATTATTTCAACTTGTATTTCCAGTCCATCGACAGAGTCCATTCAGGCGATGTTTTTATAAAAACAGAATTTGCCAGACCACACAAATTTTCCAGGCGGATCAGGAAGTGTCAGAACAACCAATCGGATTATTTCACGGAGGTTGAGATTAACAATACGGTGTGTGAATGTGTTACTGGATGAATGTTCGGGATGCACCAGTTGGTTATGGGGTACTGATATGAGACCGATATTTGGATCGCTGTTGGATGAGATTCGACACATTTTTCTAATGCTGTGAAAGTGTGGGTGGTTGACTGACCCAACACAGATAATAATGTAATTATATAAGGCACAAACTGTCTTTAAAGTAGCTCTGAGCTCAGAATGAGATTTGTAAATAGTTATCTGTTTTTTTGGGTGGCAGATTGTTTCGGTTGGTGTTTGGGTTGCATTTGTAGCACAGTGTGCATTTTATAACCAAGACTTTCTCAGTACCTGTGAATAAAGCAGATTTGGAATGAGTTCTGTTAGTGAAGTCACTAAACTCCACAGTTTATGCAAATTATTGGAAGATCACATGATTTTTGATTATAGTTTGGCTGCTGTTTAAAGAAATCAGTGAGTATTGCGACTATGCAAATCAAGCCTCACACTCGCGTTGATCCGTAACAAATGCGAGCTAGTTTTCCAATTTTATCCAGAAGACGTGCGTCCATTTCCAAATTGCTCGCTCATCTATTTTCATACAGCCTAGCATTTGTAATAATGGCTGTTACTAACCCATTAAGTAGTATGTTAGGCCAAAAAAAAAAAAACACACAAGTCAGAGACCAGCATTTTGTTTGGCCGTTCAGTACTTATTGTTAATTATTTGAAGGCAAACAATAATGATTGGAAAATGTACAGAACGTTAATTCTATTTAAAATAAAACAGCCATACAGTACTTGTTTATGCAGGTCAATATTACATATAAAATATTTATTAATTTTGTTCTGTTTTTAGTGTTGAAGATAGTGTGATTTAGGAACAATTACAATAATGAACAATAATGATGGGAAAATGTATTTAATAGAAAATGACACAAATGTCTTCAACAGTAAAAATAATACGAAATCTGTGAATATTTTATTTGTAATATTATACGGTAATATTGGCCTAAATAAATAAATAATGCGTGGCTGTTTGAATGAAAACGAAAGGGTGGTGTCTGACTTCTGCACAGTTCTGCTCATTTCGTAAAGCATTTTATTTCTAAAATAAGTAAGGAAAACATTTGCGGGTGCGCAGTTATAAGAAAATAATCAGTGTGATGCAGCCGCTCAGAAGTTGATTATTTTCCAATAACAGCATGTCCTGAAGTGTTTTATTATCCTCCTATATCACAGCAATTTGTTGAAAATTACTGTTTTTTTTATTTATTAAAGAATGACGCGTCATACTTTTTAGGTTTGTCGTTACTTCGTTATATATCTTGCTATTGAACTACTGTCAGAGTTGTGGTTATAGCAAACACATTTCCAACCTTCTGGCCAATCAGATTTGAGAATCCTCCAGTGCTGTGGTAAAAATATAACTGATAAAATGATTTAGTATTCCATGTTCAGGGCTACAGAAGCTCTCAGAGATCAGACTTGATTATTCATCTCAACCTATACCAAGAGCTGTGATATCGGTATCATATCAAAATCGAGAATACTTGGTGCATCTCTCTCTAGGATATTTTCTGAAAGAATATTCATGGTATGCTTTATTTGTCTAGATCTGGGATTTCATTTGATAACGCTTTAAATGTCTTCACTACATGAAGCAGTATAACATTACTGAAAGCTATCTTAAGTTTTCAAGCTTTTGACTCGGTTTGGTATTTTATGTGGACAGGTGTCTAATAGTGAAGTTTGATTTAGCGTCCTTTGTGTGCACTGACTCCGCCCACCCGCTAGAGTACACCGTAGAAACATGGAGTGTGAGACTGCACAGCCACTTTAGATAAACTGGTATCATGTAGGGATGAGTGGAGTGGTGATTAAGACCAGGTCTAGCTACACATTCCTTAGTTTCTGTCATGAAGGGCTGCTACACAGAGTAGTGTTTCCTCGCTAATAAAGCTTAATTCAGCTCATCAGGAGATCAGCAGCTGGTGAGATGAAATCACGCTGGAGTTGTGCAAAGAGTTTACATTGAACTCCTTTTTAAGCTTTTCAGATCAGAGCTTCACTGTGAGGTCTGTAATTGTCTGCTCGAAACCATTCAGTATTTCATTCTGATTTTCTACAAAACAATAAACAAATGTATATTTTTGGATTAACACGTCTCAGTCATTTGTATATTTATATAATGAATACATTTTAATCTAAAAAAAAAAAAGGTATAGACAAAGTATACAAAAAAAAAAACATACCAGAGATTTGTAAAAATATTATCGGTCCTGGAGTAACAATGTTCCTGTCTTCCATGTTCTTATGCTTTCTCTCCTCTCACACTCCTCATCTAATTAATAAGCTAATTAATAGAGAGTTAGCAGGGGTGTGTTTGAGTACAGAAACCAATAAAGGAATCCAAAGGAATTTTTTAATCCACCTCAGCTGCAGTGTAGGTGAGAATTATCACGTTTCCTGTACCGAGAAAAAACAGAAAACCTGTTTATTATAAAACGGTTAAAATGTGTAACTAAAGCCATATTCGAGTGGAATTCATTTTATATGTGGACGTGGAGTAATT
Source organism: Pangasius sanitwongsei (assembly GCA_037576675.1). NCBI lineage: Eukaryota > Metazoa > Chordata > Actinopteri > Siluriformes > Pangasiidae > Pangasius > Pangasius sanitwongsei. The sequence goes on along the minus strand of CM075014.1, from coordinate 20,532,650 downwards.
AAAATGTACAAGGCAGCGGCGTTCCAGGGACCAGACTCAGTGTTTTAAAATAATTCACTTACAACTTGTTCTATAAAATAACCTCCTAAAACACCATAACATAAATGTATCCAGATAAATACAGAATAGCAACAGAGATGATCGTTTCCAAAACCTGACCCGCCTCTTCATCCCCCCTTTCACAGTTTCAGGCTTCTTGAGATTTGCGCTCTCTCTGTCTGCGCAGTTTGACGAAGGCCTGAGCTTCACGCTCGCTCTTTCTGCCCTCGAGCATCTTCAGGGTCGCGTCACCTGTAAAGGAGCCCAGAGGAACTGTGAGGTCTTTATTAACATTTCACCCTAATAATAATAATAATAATAATCTCAAAGTGCTTTGTTTCTTGCTAGAACCTTTTTTTTTTAAATATATATATATATAAAAGATTAATCAAGGGATTTATGATAAATCACATTAATGCAACAATGTACAATTATTAACAAATAACAAATAAAATAAATAATCTATGAAAATAACTAAAAATCTTGAAAAGAATTTAAAATATAAAACACAAACAGTGCACACTTGGTTCCCTAAGGGTTCTTTGGAAGGTTAATATTTTTCTAAAAGGGGTTCACTTAATGGTAAGATCTCTGTTGGGGAAAATTTAAGGCTTCCCGCCAGAGACTATATAAAAATCTTTTTTTTTTTTCTGTAATTGTACAGCTAGGCCACAAATACGTTAATCTGGAAGAAAGAAAGAATAAAAAAAAATATAAAGCTGTATAAATGTTCCAAAAAATTTAGGAGAGAAAATTAGAGGATTTATGGGTGATTTTTAAATAAATAAATAAAGTAAAAACTTTCCGTCTGATCTGCGAGTGATTGTTGAAATTAAACTCGTTTATTAAATTTAATAACCTTAGTTTAAACACCTGACTGTTTTACATCATAAACGGTCATAAAGTAAAACCAATCCACTTACTGTATCTTTACATCTTAAAAAAGGGGGTGGAGCAGCTCTATTTGGTTCAAACCAAAGGTCCCGTTTTATGTCTTCCAAATAGAGCTGCTTTAAAAAGCTAAATACTCTTATGTTGTGTGAATTAACTGAGATGCCAGTATAATAAAATATGCCTTCTAAAGTTCCTTACTTTATTAATTTGTCCAAATTTAAAATAATATCGCTTGTGTCCTTGCAAAGCTGAGTTGCATCATTTTTTAATTTTAATTTTAATTTTTTTTTGTGGTGGAGGCTGTGTCGATGACTGTGTCAGATGACAGTTACTGCCTGAAAGCTAACACATGCTTCCTCTGAAGACACATGAAGCCAGCCAGCTGCATTGTTACAAACTGCTGCGTGGGGCAGCATAACCTCGGAGGAAAGCGCTATCCGCCTCCTTTCACATACATGAGCTCACTGGTGCCCATGATTGGCTAGTGTCACTGTGATGGACAGGTGAGAGAGAGAGTATGCCCCTCCCACCCACAGAGCATGGCGAATCTGCTCTCTTGAACTCCAGGCCATGGATGGAGAATGCATTGCATTCGAGTTGCATGAAGTTTAGTCAATATCAGTTTTCATTGCAGAGATAATTAATGTCATCTTGCCATCAGCACATGCCTAAGTGTAAAAAGCTGTGGGAGAAAAGGAAACTCGTACTGTTTGGTTTGGGGTGCAATAGAGGGAGGCGGATCTGAGCGGGGGCGGGGTCAGAGCCTCCTCCTCCTGCAACTCCAGGCACTGCCTTCAGAGAGAGAAACGCCTCTCCTTCAAAGTCATCACTGCGCAGGGCGTCGTAGTCCAGCACCGTCACCAAGAGGCACGCTCCGGCCGACTGACACTGCTCTAAAGACACAGCACTGCGCCCCCCGCAGCACAGGAGGTCAATTAACACCACAAGCACTTAACCAACACATACACACACACACACACATTCTACACAGGACTACAGTGGACAGTTTAAATGTATTAAAGAAATACCCTTTCTTAAAAAAAAAAAAGAAAGAAAGAAAGCAAATAATCCCTGAGATCAGAATGAAGGGTTTTGTTACTTTAACAGAAGCACTGAGATGAATTTAGGCATCACCAAGTTTAAACTCTCTACCCATCTGTAGCGTAGGTCAGAACCATAATTACTGGCACCCTTGTTAAAGAATATTTTTCCTCTTACCCAATCCTATAAGCTTGAATTTATTAAAGATTTAATGGATTTACTTACAAGTTGAAGGATTCCTCAAACAGCGGGTTGAGGTCCCGGGTCTTGACCTTAGTCGACTGTAGGTCCACCTGTGGGAAAATATGCCTTGGCTCCAGAGACAGCTGAACGAACGGGTCACTGAAACCTGTAGAATAAAAAAAAAATTAAAAATCACTGACTTTAGTCCTGAATAACAGCATTGGACTGAGATCACTGTGTGAACAAAGTAGTTGAGTGTAACTAAAATGACTCGTTAACGCTCTATCTTTGTTTTATTGTAATGATGATGACTAAAAGTAAGAAAAGCAAAATTTCTTTACTTCTAGGTGCTAGAAGTGCACCCTATACTAAATTTAAACGTTTCAGTGGTGAGGAAGTGACCTTGCCATAAGCAACATCCTGATCATTTCCAGTAGATAAAATGTTCTTTGACTAGAAGATATCTTCTAATGTTAAAAGAAAGACAAGGTTTGTATTGGGTTTCTATCCAGAAAATCCTATATGACCTTTGATAAACCATTTCTTCAGGAAATAACATCTTAGTATTCCTGTGTGCTGTTTAGCTCTTAAAGCACGTTCATGCTGTGTAGCTGTGTACCGTTGGAGTCGAGGGGAATGAGGTTCACTGCATTCAGCACCTCCACATACAGTTTAGACTCGGAGCGCTTGTACGAGGTGATGAGTGTTACTGCTCCATATTTCTCACCGTGACACACTTTCTGTTGAGAAAACAAATATTTTGTTCTGGAGGTGGAAACTACTTAAAATTATTTTAAAAAAAAAGTAATTATCACCACCTTTTACAGCTCGGTGATTGGATAAAAATTTTGCCAAATGAGTAAATATAAAACTAAAGGCACTTACTATTAAATCTCTCTCTCTCTCACTCACACACACACACAGGTAGAACTACATGAGAAAACATACCTGCTCCCACACTTTCTTCTCAAAAAACTTTTCCATCAGCTGCTTGCAGCTCATGGCGTTGAGCTGCAGGTGGTTATTCAAAGCCTGTAGCGAGAAATAAAAACAAATTAGTAAAAAAATAGGAATTATGATTTATTCAAAAGTTATATTTGACAATTTCACACCACAATATCGCCTGTACGCTCATCATTTGAGCACTGAACAAAAACTCTTAATAGTCTCGGCATGAGAACGGTATTTTTTTTTAAAACTTAAGTATTGCTTTAGGAGATTTGTATTTTAGCTGATTATAGCTGAAAATGCTCAATTATATTATAAAGCACTCGGGAAGAATTTTACATCGAGACTCAGATATCTTTTTCTTTCCCCTGTATTCCAATCCAATTGTGTTTCTGCTCATTTTAACTTCATATCTAAAGCATCTAATCAAACCCATGCCAATTATGGAAAACCAACCATCAGTAGATAATGACTGAATATTACTCTCACTTGCTCTTCTTTTATTAAGTTTACTTTATTGAAACAAAAAAATTGTATCTTTTGTAGAAATTCAAGCAAGTGAGGGTGAAGTAACTGGTTTCATATCATACTAATGAAGTGGTGTGAAAAAAAAAGCACTAAACTGACCCTAAACCTAAATCTCACTCAATTTTTGTACAATTAATTTGTCACATAATCTGAATATCATCTGTTAGGAAATATTAGTTAAAAAAAATGCAACTACTGTTGGATTGGATTTTATTCTGATTTTAGATTCTGATATAAAATCATTACTTTTTACTTTAAAACAGATGTGTACACTGCTAGTCAGTGTTCATAATAAAATGTGGTTTAATTGCTGACCTTATATTCATCTGTGTGTAGCGTTTCGAGAGGAAGCCCGTTCCCTTCAGCATGAAAACACTGCTCCAGACACTGCCAAACACACACACAAACACACACACACACTCAGTTTCAGCTTTAAAATGAATATGCCATTTTTCTTACAGAAAATAATCAGAGTTTGATGGGGAAGCTGATGTAGGATACAGTTTCAGTGCAAAATGGCTGCTCTGTAGTGATGTGCCTTATGCAAGCAAATGAAACAAATCTCTAAGGTGTAATGACAGTCTAAAATATTCACATATCTGACTCCTTCTTGTCAAAGATTGAGAAATATTCAGTCGTTGTTCTGTAGAATCCCTCAGGTGTTGTCTGTCTAACATCGTGGATATTTCTGCAAAATTTAAGACAGACAACATGCTCTATACATTTCTCCGCTATATGTGTAATCGAGGAAGATCTTCCAAATACCAAACTGCTTTTTCTGAATCTCATTAAAGTATCAGAAGTGTTTTATTATCCATGTGGACGAGATTTCAGTTTCTTTTAGTGTAACCATTTAAACAAATAGAAAAGAAAACTGTCACCATAGCAACAATGACCGTAAAACAAAGTAAAATATGATAGAGTGCATAAATTGAAAGGTAATAAAATATGAAAACGTTACTCAAATTGTAGGTGCATGTGACTTATTTTAAATGCAACTGCAGATAAATCTAAAGAATAAAGACCACTGCAGAACCTCAAAAATATTTTATGACGTTGACTTCATCACCACAAAGGCTATTGTATTTTATAAGAAATGAAACAATACGTGTTCAGCCACACAAGCTGGTTTAGAAACCTGTCGCATAAATATGCCACGTTAAAAATAATAATAATAAAATATATTTTTTTTAATCTAATTGAATCAGTGTGGAAGATTACTAAATGATTCAAATGACTAAAAAGAGGCCATTTGCACCTCACTACTGCTAATGAACATGCTGATTAGATTGAATTCACCTGCTGTGGATCAGGTAGATTTCAAAAGCCTGGCACTGAGCACAAACCCTCGGCTTTTTTCTGTCCCTCAAAAAAGGTTTGTATCAGGATTCCCCACGTATGTACTATATCAGTTAACTTATTAGAAAATTTATTTCCCAAAAATGATAAGCCCAGTAACAACACAAAACAAGTGATCATGGTCCAAACAAAGCCATTTAAATGTCTACATGGTCTCTCTTTCCAGAGGAGATTTCATCATGTTTTAAAAGTAGGGATTCCCCTATGTTTTGAAGACACTACAAGATTTCTACAGTCCTAATCAGTGTTAAAAATGTGAGTGATAATGACAAACTTATGTGGTTTGTTTTTTTGTTTTCCCAGTCCTGGATTGTCTGTTAGTCATCAAACCCACAACATTCCAAGAGCTGCCCTGAATGAAACACCACACACTTCAAGACTGCGTTTATGAAGCAGTGTAACAAGCATAAACTCTCAGAACCTAGGTTCTTGCAGAATTTCTCCTGAACAAATGTGACCTCAGACCAAAAGAAGCATGGCGAGTGACATTTAGTTTGCATTCACACACCACAGAATGCCAAGCTGTAAATGTTCAATATGAATGATTTTAATACATAATGTCTACAAGTGGACTGTTAGTAGATCAGATGGGTTAAGATTGGAATTTACACACCAAACACCACAGGAAGATCTGGGACAATAACTGGTTAAGTCAAGCCTTGAATCAGTGCAGATTTTGTGAATATTTTTATGGTTGAATGGATCTCCTAGTGTGTCTGAGGCATGAAGCACTACTCAAGAAACAGCATGTTCAAGCTCAAAATATCACTCCTGGCTGTTATTATTTATTTTATTTTTCTCTTTTGCCATTTTTAAGAGCAAAATGTACTCCTTGTATAATCTAATACGTGAATATAGTGCATGGGGTTTGACTTGAGCCATGTTCCAGGAGGTACACAGAATACACACCTGTAGAGTAAACTGCAGTCTCTGAAAGTACACTGTATTGCTGTCCTCCTGCTGCGACACCTGCTGCAGAATCTTCACTGAGTTCATCCACAATGGCGTCAACAAACTGACACACACACACACACACAAAAACAGATGTCACATGCCAGCTCAGAGTCATGCTTTTCTTTACAGGACAAATCCCGAAACAGTGTATTCACCAAGATGTGTTTGAATCTGCACAAAAAAATGCATTCTCCTGTTCTTCTATAAAAGAAAGTCACAAACATATCTTGTACTTATTTCTTAGTTAGATTTTCTAAGTACCCAATTCTTGAAGTCTAAAAATGTCGAGTGTTCAGAAACATTTGACTGGCAGTGTGATGCATCTCGTGTATCGTTCAAATGTATCAGGATATGATATTTTTGTCATATCGCCCATCCCTAGTTCACATTTACAGTTAGGGCTGGACAATATATCATTTAAATTTAAATTCTTTTTGCAATACAGATATTAAACTGTGTTTAACAAACTGCAACTTTATTTGTATAAATCTAAAAGAATCCAGATAACCGTTTTGCTAAATGTTTTGATAAATTGTAGCACTGCCGTGATCCAGTGTTATTGGTCGATTTATTCCGGGCTGGTCTGCATCACTACATGTTCATCTGTTTGTATTAAAATATCACAATCACAATGTGATATACATGTATTATATTAATATAGCAATATTCTACTCCTCTACACATTATATAACCCCTGACACGATATTTAATTTAGCCAGATATTTTAGAAATAATCCTTAAACCCGCTTTCAAAATTCATTGTATTTTTACAGCAGTCGTGTAAATAACTCGAGTTAGTCAAATGACACAACCCTCAAGCTTTGGGTGCCACCAGTTCTTTATTACAGCATTTTGCTGAAGAAATGAAACAAGTTTTGTCTCTTTTTTTGATGAAACATTTCCAGATATGATATCATTGACCGGATATGAAAAAAAGCCAACCTGTTGAAGTTCTCTTGTACCAGATTTTCATTCATATACTGCAGCTCCTTCTCCAGATAGCGCATCAGAGGATCCACAGCCTGGAGAGACAACACAATCACCACTTTAAAGAAAATTCACAAAGCGATGGATTACATAAACCTACAACATAGGATCCAAGTAGAACCTGCTGAGAAAGCCAACAACTTTTAACTATCCAAAGAGCCCTTAAGGACACTTTTATTTTTTTTTTTAACAAGTGTGTACTAGTGTCTAGAAGGCTGTGAGATTAAATCCCACAGGTTCCACACAAATGTTCAAAATGAAAGAAGTAATAAAAGACGCACATCTTCTGTGGATCTTGAAGGGAGCCGGTGTCGTGTGGCCATCCTGCGCACGTAATCCTCTATGTCTGTGCGCAGCTGGAGAGAAAAGAGACACACACATGGTGTTAAAAGACTGCTAAAACACACACTCTGGAAAAAAGCAGCACACTGTTCAGGAAGTCGTATAAATGATGTCAGTATTTACTTCATCCTCTGTCTAAGAATAGCAAACTTTTAAAGCACAGCGCTGTTGTGTACTCAATTCTGATTTTTTTAAGCTTTTTTGGTTTATTTAGCATTTTTGGAAGGAGTCTCCAGTGTCAGCAAGCTTTCCGAAGTGGGAAAGTCTTCAGGATGGAGGAGTTTATGTTTCTGCTTTCTCACAAACATGATCAGGATTTTTTTTTGGTGTTAAAAAATGAGAAGAAAAGAGAGGCTGTTCAGGGGACTGTTGTTTATAGCTGGTATAACGTGCGTGGTTAACTTACTTAATGTTCCACAACAAAAATGTAACTATAAAAGGCAAAAAAAAATATGACGTGTCATTCTTTAATAAATAAAAATCATTAGCTTTGACGAATAGCTGTGGTATTGAAGGAATGATGCACTTTGGGACGTGCTGTTATGTGAAAATAATCAACTTCGGTGTGGTAGCTGTAAAAGGTAGCTTCTCTTTTGTAATGTTCTTCAAACTGGAAAAAAGTCAAATTCAGGAAGAAGTCCCACATTTCTTAAATCCAATTAATCGGATGAAACACATTTAGTGTCTAATGTTTTCTTTTTTAGTATTGCGCTGAAGTTACAAAGCTAATATTTCTAACAATTAATGGATGCGTAACCTCCTGATTAGCAGTGTGCTCTTTTCCCAGCTGACCCCACCCCATTTACTGAAAAAAAATCTCCGTAAATTGGCTTTTAAGTAAAAAGGGCGGAGCTAAGCATTACTTGGTGCAGAGCTAATTTCAGGGCCAGAAAACTGTAAACAAAAGTCTATCCAAAGCCACTACATGATTATAATGACAGAGTTACTCTGATGTATCTTTGATTTATCATATGAATTTGTTTAAATTAAATTAACGGTCTAGAGACATGATTAAACATTTCAGACTGCACCTTTAAAGTGCCAGCTCTCTAAGACCTGTTGTTACCTTCTGGCCGAGAGTGTCGACAGCCGAGCGAATCTCTCTGTTCAGTGCGGCCTGTGTGTGCTGCAGCTGGGAGGGGAGTGTGTTCTGAAACTGGTTTTCTCCAATCACGTTCCTTGTCCGTTCCCGAAGCCCTGCCCAGTTCAGCTGCTGAGGTAGGCGGGTCAGCACTGACCGTAGGTGCTCCAGATCATTTACCACAACACACAGCTAAAGAGATAGAAGCAGAGAAATCAGACAACCACACACAACTATTCCACGGAACATCAGGAAGATGTCCAGAAAACCAGACACAGAAAAGGAATATATAATTTTTTACAGGTTCTGAAAGAGCATTTTGATTTAAAGAAGATAAATGTTATAGCTCACCATGTTGACAGCACTGCTTGGGTCACAGTTAGCTGAGAGCTCCTTCACCCGAGCCTTCAGTAAACGGCAGTACATGGAGGCAATCTTACACATATCCTAACACACACATCACGGCACAAATCAGCATGACCAATAATCCATCATAAGACAAGATATTAGTGAAGAAACACAAGCTTGTATATTAAGAATGGATTTTTTTTTAAATCCTGTTACCACACTGCTATGAAGCAGGGATCATAGGCATGATTTTATATCTTAGTGGGAACAAAATGTCCTCACAAGAATAGGAATATATGACCGTTTTGACTGAATGGAGACATTAAGTTGGTCCACGTGAGGGAAAACTGATTTTTTTTTCCACAAATGAAAAAACACTTTTGGGTTCTGAGGTTAAGGTTAGGGTTAGATTTATGTGTAGCATTGCATTAATTAGCTGCATTAATAATTATGTCACTGGAAGGCCCTCACAAGGATAGTAAGACAAACGTGTGTGTGTGTGTGTGTGTGTGTGTGTCTGTGTGTGTCCACCTCTGTTAGCTTGACCATGAGCATGAAGCCTTCCTCCGAGTCGGGCCAGCTAAGTTGTTCCCAAAGCTGACAGATCGGCTGCAGACAAGCTGCCAGGTCCACGGCTGAGGAGCTGTGCTTTATGGGCACTGCTCCAGTCTGCAGGGGCTGTAACTACACACACACACACACACACACTTTGCTAAATTTCAGTAATAAATAAATAATGTATCTACAGATACAAACAGATACAAATATTTTATCAACCAGCCTACATTTACAAAAGAGTGTTATTAATATTTTTACCACATAAAATTATGTAGATGCAAGGTAACCTTATAAGCATTCTCTTTATTGTTGTTGGCAAAATATTTATGTTTCATGCTTCATACATTAAAATGATCAACTAAAGTTTGTGCTAAAGGTGGAAACTGTGTAAAAGTCTTTTTTTTTTTTTTTTGCTAAAATTTAGCTTTAAGGTCACAATAAGGAAATATAAAAGCAAACACAAGTCATCTGAATTTCTAACTTTTTTTTTTCTTGTTAATTTAGGTATTATTTTTGTTAATTTAGTGTAGCATTTCCACAGTTCCCTCATTTTAAGACATTCTCCCACGAACTGAAAATGTTCAGGCCAAACTGATACTGATCACAGTGGTGTGTTGGTGTGAGACAACTACACAGGCTCAGAGTCACACACTGTCTCAGGGTCACACACAGTCTCAGCGTCACACACAGTCTCAGGGTCACACAGAGTCTCAGGGTCAGCTGGTATAAACAGGCTAGCAGAGTTAAGCCTTTCTTTCAGGGAAAAATACAAAATAATTATGGCTCCATTTTTGGGCTCTACATTGTTTTATTTGTCGTTAACATGGTTTAAAGTTTTTTTTTTTTTTTTTTTTACATATGTGGAACCAAGAGCAACAGCACCACAAACAATCACAGGTAACAATGCAAAGAAAGGCAATCACAATACACAAAGGAACAAAAGAGAGAACTGGAAATTTTGCATGGTCTCAGTGAGCAGGCTAATGGGAAGTGTACGAGAAAGAGACGTCACATGACTGTGGACTTGAAACCCTTTAACTTAAACTGCCCATAGTTTTATGCCTACAATAAGGCTATAAAGGTTCAACCACAATGGGTTAATAATAATAATAATAATAATAATAATAATAATAATAATAATAATAATGCCAAGTTATCTCTCACATTTAATACTGTGATCAGCCCTCACTCTGTAGGCTACAGCAGATCCTGTAGTAATAGATCACAGGATTACCTGATCCACCTGCACTGCTTTCTCCACTCGCTCCATGGTGGTGCTGAACGCTTTATTCAGCCAGTACGGCAGAGCCTCACGGAAATCCTCATGGAAGTTCGTCAGCTGCAGCATCTTCTCTCTGAACAAGATAAAAAAAAAAGCATCTGTAAGGTCCGGCTGTTCCATTATATGAGGCATTTTATAATTCAGAACAATAAGAGACTGTAATAAACTGTAAATGTGGTTTAATGAATTGAAAGCTGTGTTCTAGCGAAATCTTCTCATGCTTATTTTATATGTTTAAAAAATTCAGTACATTTGGTAAATAATTGGTGAGGTTTTTTTTTTTTTTTAATATCACCAGTTTGAAATGACTGTTTTGTTTTGGCTTTTTTAGGAACATTTCAATAAAAATATTTTACGACACCTAAGTATTGCATAAGTATTCACCCCACTTGAACCTTTCCACACTGTAAAATGTAAAAGCACCCTAAGGGTTTAAATCCTGAACTTGAATCCCTTAACTTCAAAGCTGCCTTGGACTGCGAATATCGCTACAGAGTCTATATTATGTTACATTTCTGCCCCCATGAGGCTTTAATGTATAAATATTTCACCTCTTCTGTAGATAAGCTTTCTCTTTGTGGATGGCTTGCAGGCTCAGATACACAGGAAACAGACTGTTAGCCAAAGACTGATCCATATGATTCTCCAACTGACACAGCATCGCTCGAAGCTCCTCTGCCAGCTACATACACACACACACACACACACACACACACACGGACCTTAATGAAATACTCTTTATTACAAAAACAGCAATATCACTAATGTCTATTTGATAAATACAGGATACAGCATAGACAGCATTACAAATTATGATCATATCCTCAATAACACACATTTTATAAATGACTGAATGAAATTTCTCACCAGCGAGTCGAGTTTCTGGTACACTACTGTAAACACGTCAAACTGCACAGCACTGAGGAGAGACAGAGAGAGGGTTATGATTAATTATTATTCAATTATTCAATGAGTATATAATCAGTGGTTACTGTCATCAGTAGTTAAAATCAAAGTTAAAAAAAAAACAAATAATGAACAAAATTAAAATAATTTTGTTAAATCTTATATAATTTTATAAAAGTTTTTTTTTTTTTTATTCTGGTTGCGATGGTATATCCTGATGGTATATCCTGCAGATTAAAATGCTGTAACTAAGGCTAGATGCTATAATGTGAACAATGTATATGCACTTGAGTGCAAAAGTTTGTACCCCCTTTGGCGAAAATGTTTTCTCTAAAATTTACTATAAGATGTATTTAAAGGTGCAATAGTCTCTTGTCGGTCACTAACTCCCTTGCAGGGAACAATGCTAACACCAGAGCTTAAAAGCTCGTGAGACCTCATTACAAAGAAAAACAGGACAGCACAGGCATCCTTGACCGTTCTCTTAAATCAGCATGAGCTGAATTTCAATTATAGCGTTTAAATTGGCTTTCACCCAATTGAATATCCGAGTGCGCTTGAAACTAATTTTGAAGGTAATTGTACCTAATGCATCTTTAAGGCATGAAAACTCAAACAGTTTGGTATGAGCAACTGAGTTAAGAGTTTTTCCCAAGATCAAAACCAGAAAATATTGACCTTTCATGGAGCTGGAGGTGAGGATGAAAAGATATTATTGTGTTTAGAAAGACTGTTATAACAGTGAAAATGATTCACAAATGGAGGTAACAGACACAAAGACATAAAAAAAAAAAAAAGCCAGAGAGATTTGCAAAAAAATCCAAAACAAAAAGGAGTAGATGTATATACCGTTTTGTGTGTATTAGGGCTGTATGACTCGAGCCCGGTCTCGAGAGGTTTCCTGTATTGACTTGGGCTTGTCTCAGACTTATTTCGGGCTTGGGCATTGGTCTCGCTAAGTATGGTCTTGGTCATGAGCGAGAGTTTGTAAAATTAATGTTCGTGCTGTCTTTTCTTTTTGCATACATAAAATTTGACACGAGGTACTTCCTTCTTCTAAAAAACAGCTCAATCATTGTTGCAATGCACAAATGAAGCAAACTAGTTGAAGTAAAGGCTTAGCCTTGATTTGATGGTTTTCGGTCTTGAACACTTGTTTAGACTTGATCTTGACTTGGCCTTGACCACTTTAAGACTTGGTCTTGACCTGGTCTTGGACTTGTCTTGGACTTTGACAATGGTGGTCTTGATTATGGCACTAGTATGTATATGTTTTATAGAGTCTGTACAAATGTCTTATGCACCCTAAGTTCTTTGATTGATTTATATTGAAGGAAACTCTATTGAATTTCTTTTCTCTTCTTCTTCACAGTACTGTTTGCATGGAAATAAAATTAAAACTAAAAAAAACTCATATTACTCATATTTTATTTAATATATATATATAGCAGTAACTGATAATATCATCCAATGATTTTTTTTTTTTTAATTCTCTATGGTATCTTATTCATTAATGTGGTTCCTTTAAATCTATTGGTGCATGACTTTCACGAACAATATTCATATAACCTTATTATCTATGTAAAAACTTGTTACCTGACAAACACTCTGTTCCAGACATCTTTGCTGAGACGAATGTCCTCCTGCACTTCCTTAATCAACCGAGAGAGGGCGCTAACTGTCTCCAGCAAATCCTGTAACAGATGGGCCAGAACATTACACGGACTTTCGACAACAGCAACGAAAAAACAATGAAATATGTATAAAGTATTGACTATTTCACCTTTGTCATTGGCTGGTGTAGTCCTTTTTTAATGTTGAACCACTCCTCAGTACCACTCTGTGAGAAATCCAACAGTGAAATCATGCAGCTAATCAAAATCAGCTGTCATCATTTCAGTAGTGCTGATTTATAACTTCACACATTACAGTACTGTTGGATTGTTTCTTACCAGTACTGCATCAATGACCTCGTCGTGTAAGGCAAAGTTTGCTGGGTTGAGCTTCTGAAAAGCTCGAGTCTTACAGATCTGGACCAGAACCCTACACACACACACACACACACACACACACACACACACACATTTAATTCACACATTTAATTCAGCTAATTAACGCTATGCTAGACCTAAAATTAACTTTGGTAACTAAAAGGAAACATTTTGCCTCTTTCAGTCAGTTTGTGGGGGCCCCTTGTGGGGACATTTGGTTCCATGCCATGGTCTTGTCAGTGCCGTACCTGAGCAGTGTGTGTAGCCGCGGTGTGCATTTGGGTGTCGGGGGAAAGATATCTCTGTACTTGGACACTAAACACAGACCATACTGCAGGAAGCCATGCAGAGAGTCTCCCAGCTCTTGTTTCTGTTAACACGCACACACACACACACACACACACACACAAATACAACTTTAACTCTATTGTAAATACAGAAACAGATTTGTAAAGTGGCGTGAGTGCTTTTGCACCACACCTTGCCCATCTTTAACCACATCAGACTTCATGCAAGAAAAACATTGTGAAAATTCCTTCATATGCAACTATTGCAACACTGTCGACAGCAGCAGCGACAGCATGCACTGCATCTCTCTGCACAACTACAACCACACTCCTGCATGCAGGACTTTAGAACCTAAGACTCAGTTTTACACTTTACCTACACAATCACATTAAATAAATAAATAAACTTGGAAAATCCCTTCACATGATCAAATTTTTGACATTTTATACTTGTTCCTCTTTTGCATGTATCTCAACCAGAAGCCAAGTTCTTGCATTTTAAAATCTGGTTCCTGCCAAAAGTGAAAATGGAAAAGTGAAAATCACATTTAAAGATTTCATTTCATCCTCGCCTACCTCTACATTTATAACCTAATCTACTTATGGAAAAACAGCACTACTGCCAAATTGTAAAGAATTATAAGTTTACAGTAAGAAATCGTGTTTAATCACTTTGATTATCAGCATCATCCACATCACTTTCTGCTTCATCACTTGAGGTGAAATTCACTCACGGTGTTTTACTAACAGGAACCTCGTCATCATTTCTGCACTTAACTAATCTCTGTGCCCTTTTACATTGGTGGGGATATAATCGCTGATTCATTCAGTCAGTTTTGTTCCGCTGGCTACATTTCTTATTATTAATGTTTTTTTATGAGGTTATTTAAACATCTTAAAAACATCGTCTGTATAGACTGCACAATGTGATGATCATGTGATAGTGGAAACATTTTGACACCCACTTTCAGCATGTAACTATCTAAGAGCTTGATCAAATTGTGAGGAAATGACACTTAGCTAGCAAGGTTTTAGACGTTTTTTTTTGTAGTCCGATTGTTTTAACCACTTAATTAGTTGTGATGTGATCCCAAGGTAAAGTTAGAAATAACCTAAAACATTTCCTCACCATTTTGGTAAAAATTTCAAAGTATTCACTATATGGTCAAAAGCATGTGGACACCTGACCAATGCACCCATATGTGGTTCTTCCCCAAACAACTGTATATAGTGTATTATTGACAGAATGACTCAATTTTGGTCAAAACATGATTTTTCGTATTTTTTGGCTGTTTTCCAGAATTCAGCTGGAGATGTCTAATGTCATACAAATAATACTTGCATACATGTAAAAAAAAAAAAAAAAAAAAAAAAAGTGAACTGTAAAATAAATGGACATTTTCAAATGCGCAGACAAAAGCAGACGTTAAAAACAGAGTAAAACAATTCTGCACAATGATTTTCAGCAGTGACTCACCTTTTGGACACTATTTTTTAACCTATTTTGCCATCTAATCACTTGACTCATGTTCGTTTAGACCACAGTACTACTTAATTCTTGAATCTGATTGGTCAGTAGGTGTTGATCAATTTTCTGTAAAAGCAGCTTGGACAATAGTGCAACCGCAAATTACAGGTTTATATTAATGCGCTCATTCTAATACGTTATCTTTTATATAGATTACGCGAATACACAAGCACATGTAAGGCAGATGTGCCACATATATTTTTACTGTTTGGTTTAAAAGCATATAATTATAGATGTTCATTTAGTACTTTTTTTAAGGAGTCTCCAGTGTCAGCGCATTGTAAGTGTCAGAGGTAAGGCTGTAACTTTGTTTTCCACCACAGGAAAGTCTTGGCAACATGACAGGCTACTGAGTTGCTGGTGAGGGAACTACTGTTTATAGCTTCTATGACACAAGTGACAACCAGAACTAACTTGGTTTGTGGCTGTTCTGCAACACCAAATATAACTATAAATGGTTAAAAAGTGCGTCGGCTTTTATTAATTAAAAATAGTAATCCTTGTCAAGTTACTGTGGTGTAAGAGGAATAAACCATTTTGCGACATGCAATTATTAGAAAATAATCAACTTCTGAGTGGTAGCAGTGACTCTTCTTCATCATACCACCCTGTCATTTATCATTTTTCTATATATATTATTTTTCTATTTCTACCACAAAATAAAAGGAAATGTAGATGGCAATAAATTTTAATATTTATTTGGTGTGTGAAGCTTAACCAAAACTAACACCAAATACTCAAACAAGTCAGAGATTCTAAATTAAACTCCTTTTGTACTGTGGTTTTAAAAACTGGTCCCAAAAGTCATGTGACGTAATAATTTTGTTGGGTCAGTTGGGTAGTAAATTTGATATATAATATAATAGTTAGACTAATGTTAGATAAATGGCACAAATACAACTGCATATGTTAGTCTTGGTGTGACTTCCTTTAACACTTCTGATTTTATTTTACATCTCAGATGTTTTGAAAGCATCTGACCTGTTGGTATGGGAGTTCCTGTTGGTCCCAATGGTACTCGATGCTAGTCAGCTGCTGAAACAACACTGTAGAGTCCACCTCCAAGCTCTGATACAGCTTACTGTAGGCCACCCACTTCCTGCACGCACATGCAAATGCACGCACACACATACACACACACACATACACACACACACACCAGATTTTTATCAAGCTCCACTGATCTTATTATGTGAGTCTGTGTGAACATGTTTATTAGGCACTAAAGAGGTGTATTTATTAACTAACAATTTTCATTCATCTAAAAAAAGAATGTTCTAGACTTTATTTTTTATTCTATAATCAGAGTGTATATATATACAGAAACTCACGCCAGGTCTTGCAGAAAAGGTGAAATATCATTCTGAGTAGCGTAGTACTCCAGCAGCGTGCTGCCCTCTCCACACAGCTCACCCTTCCAGGGACCGCTGTCCTGATCACGGACAAAAACACACAGATTACCAGTAGAGGAAAAATGAACGAGAATTACACACACTTGCAAGTGATGTCACTTTAAACATTACAGTGTTTGACTATGTACTATACTGTATACTGCATAAGTCAAGCTTATCAGTCAATGAAACCAAATCATTTTTTCCAGAGATACACTGAGTATGATGAGCACTGAGTACTTTGTCCTATAAAATGACACAGCCAAATTTTCACTAAGCACATCATCAGAGTTGTAGTGTACTTAGATCATGGACACATCATCCTAAAATTGGTTTATGACTAAATTTCTTTAAATTACACTACCAATTAGTCTTTACAGAAGTGAGAAACTATATTGTTTGAGTCAGTAAAGTCAATAAATTCAGGATTTAATTTGACCGGAATGCTAAGTGTCCACTGAATTACCTATATCCATCCATCCATCCATTATTTGTTATATATAGAAGTACATTTAAGTACAAACGGTTGATTTACCCAGAGTCCAATTTTAAAAGGATGTATAGTTTTCAATATACAGATAGATAGATTAAAAAAATGTCTATTAATGTACTGAACCAAACAAATAAATAAACTGAAAATAGTTTGAAAGAACTTACAGAACTTTTCAACTTTTCAGCTTTCAACCTCATTTTCATTTTTCATTATTAATATCTTAACATGCACTGTCTATTTAGATTAGTTATGATGATGAAGGAATATCTGTGAAACACAATAAAAGTCAAAAGGAGGCAGGATTTACTTCATAGTTCCTCGATCTAGTGCTTGTTTTACATACAAGTGCAATTGAGTACAGAAGATTCAATCACCCATAGTCTCTGATTAAAAAAGGATGTTTTTCAATTATTTTTCAATTTATCTAAATAAATACATTTAAAAAAGACGCTTTTAAAAAGATATAAAATTATAGAAACAGAAATGAGTTTGAAAGAAATTTTGACATGACCAAAACCTTTTAACTGACTTCATTTTACTTTTTCACTATTATTATCTTAATATACACTACTTGGTTATTTGTGTTAATTGGGATAATAACATGTTTCTATAAATGAAGACAAAACGTTGTCTTACACATTTTACTGAGACTCAACTGTAACTAGTCCACTTCCTTTATTGTAGTCGTGGCATTTCAGCCTTTAATTAGCTGATTAATGTTCAATATGCGGTTATGTAGAGTCTATATGGTTCAGAGTGTTAGTTAGGCTGAATACCTGTTGTTTGGAGATGTATGCCTGCACAAACTGCTGTAAGATGCCACTGTAATTCACATACAGACTTCGGCCGGCGCTCAGAGTATCATCTCTCTGTCAATCACGAACACAGTGCACTGATTACCATTCCCTTCTTACGAAATGATGCAACACGATGATTGGCATGGTGTTGAATGTATCTGGCTCAGACATGGAAACACAATGTGTGTGGTGGCCTGGGAAATCCCTTCACATGGTGAAATTATGACATTTTCCCTTACATATAGTTCTGAAACTGAAACTACTACAGACTTTTCTGACCTCAAATATGTTTCTCTTCTGCAGATTTACAGCAGTTTAAAGTCTGGTTACTCCAAAAAGCGGAAAGGGAGAAAATGGCATTTAAAGATTTCATTCCGACTGAGTATGATGGACATTTTGGCAGCCGGTATCTGATTTCAAACTGAACTGATGTCATGTTACTGTTTATCGACTTGATCAAAACATGATATTCACTGTATGAGGAAATCGCACTTAGCTAGTGAAGTTTTAGATGACTTTAAGATGGTTTTTACCACTGTGCTTGTCAAAATGGCTCCTTATACAATGGGATCTTTGCAGGAAAGTAACTAAGATTAAAAAGCATATAAATCATTCTTACATACTTTTGGTAAAATTTATTTCTGGTTTCTCAAAGTTGGGGTGTCAGCTTATGTTATAGGCAGAAAAAAACATAATTTTTAATCAATTTCCAGAATTCAGCCACAGTGAAATCCGTTTGGTTTTCCTAGACCACCACACGTATGGTAATGTGTTGTCAATACATAAATATAACTATTCAGTCTTTTACTTTTTTTGTGTGTCTCATACTGCTGAACACAGATAAAGTAACAATAAGTGTCATGCTGAAAGCACAGATAAACAGCTGGTTGCTAAAGCTAAAAATACAGAGCTGCATCTATGGTCCTATTTGCATGGTATTTGCTGAGTCTAAGAGGTTAAGAAGGAGAAGTTGAAGCAGTAGTCATAAAAACTAATGAAAAAATGTTAAAATATGTTTAAGGCATTTGTTTAGTTTTATACACAGTATATTTTTTCTTATTACTTATTTCATCATTATTCCTTACTCTTGTATGTTATTTTTTAAAAATTACCATTAAATACCATTCCTTCTATACACTATGATGCCATATGGAGCTGCATTTCATGAATGAGTTTATTTTTATTAATTATTATTATGTAACTTGAATGACTTTAAATTTGCATTTTGTAATGTTTAAATCTATTTCTTGACATACGTATTATGCAATATCCACAATTCACAATAATGCCATGCAACAGATTGCATAAGTTTGTTTCAGGCTTGGATTTGGATTTGGCTCCGCCCCATTTGAAAGGGTGTGGGTTCATATGAGGGAAATGGGAGGACTTTTTTTTTATTGCATACATAATTTCCCCTCGTAAGCCTTAGAAGGCTCTAAGATGACAAACTGCTTCTTTAAATATCATTTTAACATATGAGCCTAGCTTGTGCGTGCTAGTAGTCATTATGGTTGAATATTTTTATCTGATGTATTGGCCCACATTGTTTCCATGACATTGGCAATTGAATTGCCCAGTAGATAAGTAATGGCACTCACCTGTTTGTGGATAAATTTGACCTGCAGGTGGCACTGCCCTCGGTCTGGGTACGTCTCTGTCCGAGGCTGGAGTATGTACCATTTGTCCTCTGTACAGTGCAGGTCCTATAATGCATATTGGCCAGAATAATATTGTTATATTTATTATAATTGTAATATATGTTATTTGGTACAGTAGTACATGCATGTCCATATTTACTGAATTTATTTCCTATCTACTATATTTACTAAAGTTTATGTCTGTAAAATACAGTATGTGCCAACACCCAAAAAAAAGTGCAAACTGAATTGCTAACAGGGTTTGATTCTAAGGAGTGCGCCTTTCAAATGCAAATAGCATGTCTTGCGTTAATGAATATGTAAAATTAACTGATGCAAATACATTAGCACCCATATTGAGATTTACAATTACAAACACTTCATATTGTATTTGAACAGTTTTCTTTGCTTCTCTTCAGCTTTGTATGGTATTATACTTGATGGCATAATTCTGGGAAATGTTTTTATTAATATGGATGTAAAAGTGGTATAAACAAGTTTCCATAGAGAACAGATTTTTCTAATCTGTACTAATATTTCTGAAATTCTTCATACTCATTAGTGCCAGTGCTTTATTTTATTTTTCATCATATACACCATTTTTATTATTCCACAGCCTTGTTCTCAAATTCTCAAATCTGATTGGTCAGAAAATGTTGGTTAGTGAGGAAATGGCTGTTTATAGCTTCTATGATGCAAATGATAACAGGAACTAACTTGTTTTGTGGACATTCAATAACATAAAATGTAACAAAAAAAACCAGATAAAAACTTATGTCATTCTTTAATAAATAAAAAATATAATAGTTGTGGTAGAATAAGGTGAACACTTCAGGATGCGCTGTTATAGGAAAATAACCAACTTCCGGGTGTTATGGTAACGCTTCACATCACTGATTACTTAACTATAACTACATGCCCCAATGTTTTTTTAAATTCTTTATTTATATGCTACTTATTCTTTTGTTCTTTTTATTATGTCCTGCTATCTTTTTTATCTTCATCACTTGCTTTCCATTTTACACGTGACACTGATTTTCTATCTAGAACCATCTGGAACAGTCATCACATGCAAAATCCTTGTTTAAATACTGTTTCCACTTTAATGTCATTCACACAGTTATTCATTGTAAATGACCTAAACGTCACTTACTATATAAACATGCAATCTATAAGATTAGCGGTTTTGCTGGGTAAATCAGGGTCTATGTTATACATAATAAACTTGTAGTTCAGTGCCTGTCATTTTTCATATCAGTGCACATCTACCTGCAGTCTGAGGACAATGTTTCCCAGGAAGTCGTCCTGCCCTTTCTCCTTCTTGGCATCCTTTATCATCCTGTAATGAAATCAGATTAGGAAACAAATCAAATCAAAACATGTTTCCGCCACACATGTAAATCAGTTTCACCATAAACTGTCAGTGTGGCCGTGATCTGGTAAGTATGTGTGTGTGTGTGTGAAAGACATGCTAGTGGCAGCGTGACCTTTTCAGCCCATGAAAGTTTGTCCGAAACTCGTCGAGTTTCTGAGCAAGCGACACCTCCTCATCTTTATCCCTGTAAAGCGAGTGGAGTGTGAGTCAATACAAATAGATTCCACCTCATTTAACCATAGCGACTTGGCTGTAACGAAACTGACACTCTGGCCCACTTTGCATTTTTACTCACCACATTTCCAGATGAAAATTGGTAGTCTTGATGTCTTCAAACACCCTGAAAGAACGAAATGGAGAAAGAAATGCTGTGATGAACTCACATGGTCATGAACCATGATAGTCTCTAGTCTTCATAGGAGTAATATGCTACTAGACTATAAATCATTTATATAGTGCTTGGGTCCTGGACTGGGACTTAATATAAGTCACAAATTTTAATGTAGTTTTTTTTTATGCACAATCATCCAGGATGGACTTGTTCACTCTTGTTGAAGCCACTAATAGCCTGGGCTGATTTTCCCAAAAGTATCACAAAGTTAAGATCATCTTAACTGGGCGAGAGTTTTCAATGTGACAGTGACTCTACGATCTGACGGTGATCTTTGTGCTGTGATGCTTTTGGGGAACTCCACTCTGATCATTTGTTAATTTAGATACCATGATATTCCTATTTCTTACATCCCCTAAGCTTTTCAGAAATTCTTTATCATTACTTTATGAAAGATTTGTGCTTATGAATGTGTTACAAAGGTCCTGTGTAGGTAGCCTTCAAATAAACCACACACTCTTCGGTTGCTAGAATGATGCAGCAGTAAACTGCAGCATTTCCTCTGAAATTTTAGAGAAAGTCTTATCCTTCCTTTGAAAGTTTAAGTTAGTTACTGTTGTGGAATTGTAAAATGGTGCCAGATGAGATGATTTCTGATTGTTATTGTAAAAAGCATACAAAAAAAAAATGATCAAATCAAATTCAAATATTACTCAGATATTGTTCCTATTATTATACAACTCAAATATAAGTCAAATGGTATACAAATGTTTACTCACAAATATAAATTGCACCAGTCAGGAGTGTACATGCTTAATTGAATGTGTGTTTTTATGATATTAAATACATTTTAACCTAAAATATTAAGCTTGTAAATAGATTTTTAGAAATAATGCCAATGGGTAGCATTTTTTTCAAGATGTCTTAAACCTTTAAGGAATCTAATATATGATAAAAAACAATGAGTATAGAACTAGTTCTTGTCTTCCTTTCCATTCTTTACACTCACAGTTTAAAGGTTTCATCCCACACGGGGTTGAGAGTCTGTTTCTTTACGTCCGTTTGGAAGATTTCCCCTTGCTGGGCCGAGTCCTTCACCACTGCCTTCTGTGGTTTGCTGCTGTGAGCCTCATGACTATTCTGTAAGATGCTCAGCAGGCAGTACGGATCACTGAAGCCTTACACACACGTGGAAATAAGGACATGGAGGAAAAATATCACCACTGGGACCTCATATAAACTCATTCAGAGGAGGAAGTCTTTATTGTGCTAATTTTATGACTTCCTTTTTCCTCAGGAAGTTATTTATAGAGGGATAAATTTAGCTGCAATATATCACAAGTGAGATCACATGATCCTGTACATGTTATTACACAGAGAGGAAATGAGCTCGTACCACTGATGTCCTTTCCCAGAATCCCTTTGGCCTCCTTGACTGTGATTTTCAGGCAGTAAACAGGACGCTACACAAATCAATCAGCAGGTGAATGTAAGAAAACAGAGAGATTCACAAAAACACCAAAATCAGACCAAAAAGCTGATTCATGATAATGTAAGATTAGTTATTTAATTAATTTATTCATCACCGTTGCACTGTCCACTTTTTCAGACAAGCTCTGATGCTCAGCGTCTGTCATGCCAAATGCCTGGAAGACATTTAATGTATATTACTAAACATTCCAACATCATGAATAAACATGAATTAATTGAAACATGTAATGTAACATGAATTACATGAACAACAAAGTACATGAACAACATTATAGCAAAGTTAAAAACCTAATGAATAATAATAATAATAATAATAATAATAATAATGTAAAAAGAAGACAAAAAATGGTTTTTATAGAGTAATTTTATATTTTCCACAGTATTAAAAGAATACAGTAAAATAGATCTCTAGACTTTTTTGTTTGTGTAAAGCGGCTTTGAGACAATGACATTGTAAAAAGCGCTATACAAATAAACTGAATTGAACTGAATTGAACAGATAAAACAAAAATGTAAAAATAAAATAAATTATAAGTTATGAAAATAGTAGAATGCATAGAAATATAAAAAAAGAAGCAGATACTTAAGAAAATAATAAAGGGGAATCTATCTATCTATCTATCTATATATCTATATATTTATATATCTAAAATAATAAAATGAAAACAGATATAAAATCTGCAAAAAAATGTAATGAAATGTAATGAATACCACATAGAATTTCATTAATATATAATATGATTGAAAACTGAATGGTATTTTTCAGGATAGGTCACAAAATACACACAAAAAAAGATGAAATGTGTCCATTATACCCGACTTCACTCATTATAGTATAACAAAAACACACTGTATGGAAGTATATGTCTATATTTGTGTACTGGGGTCGGGGTGCTGTGTGTGTGTGTGTGTGTGTGTGTGTGCATTTCACTGTGAGCTCACCTCTTTGATATAGTCCTGTAGCTGAGTGGTGCTGTACCCCGTGTTGGTGGTCGGCTTGCCCAGTCTATGTTTGATGGTGTAGAGCAGCTCCTTGTACAGTGGTTTCAGCTGCAGGATTTACATTTAGTAATATATTTATGTATTAATCCTCAGCCCGATATGTTTGTGTATGCAAATTCTACACTGTAAAACCAAATGTGCTCAGAAAGCAGTCACCTGGACATATTTTACATAATGCTGTGTAATTACTAGATGTATAATTAAAAACTGTAATTATTTTTGTGCATATAACACTTTTAAGACACAAAATGTCACATGGTTATGTAATTATGTAAATATAAGACAGTATTTTTGTAATAATTTCAAGTTAGGACAACACAAATATGTCGCACCAATCATTCTCCATGATTTTGCCACGTGAGTGACAAGCCTTTGTACAAACATTTTTTTTCTGAGAACACTGACCATTTCAATGGACTTGCTAAATAAAATAAGAGGGCATCTAAAGTGCATATTCTGTGTATAATCATTCACCTCAAACTCTTTGTGCCTTTTCTCCCTTTCTTCTGGGTCTTCAGGATCCTGAAATTGCAAAGTTTATTTGATTTGTAATGAGGCCAAGGCATCTATCATTAGAAATTATCAGTTACTACTGCAAATTTCAGCCACAGGAAGGATTGCCACATGTGGTATTGTACAAAATTGCGTTAATTTCACATCTGCATTAGCGTGATTTGTTTACCTCATTTTTACTTTCCCATCCAAATTGTAAAATGTTACAGAAATGTTTTTGTATGTCGTTAAAGCATATCAAGCAATAGACAACTTTTCAGATAAAAAACTTTAATCGTAGGTCGATGTTGGAAAAGAAACGGTGGTATTGCATGAATGGTCCAAACCTGGACTTTGACACATATGATCTTTAAAAAAGCTTGAGCTTCTACGTTTACCTTTCTGTCCCTCAGTTTCCTCGTCATGCCCAGCTTTCGTGCAGGAGAGCCCTGAAGAACATGGACAACCACACAGATGTGACTGAACTGAATTCAGTTTACAAGATGTACCATACCACAGCAAATCTAATCGCAGTGACCAGTAATGATATGACATAAT
Source organism: Pangasius sanitwongsei (assembly GCA_037576675.1). Classification (NCBI taxonomy): domain Eukaryota; kingdom Metazoa; phylum Chordata; class Actinopteri; order Siluriformes; family Pangasiidae; genus Pangasius; species Pangasius sanitwongsei. The sequence goes on along the minus strand of CM075014.1, from coordinate 20,507,827 downwards.
GACCTCTGTGTGGTCTGTTATACATGTTGAAGTGTTTTAAAACTAACACAAAATGAAGGAATATCTCTAGCATAATGCATGTGTACCTGTCTCTGTCTGCTTCGAGTTGATCCTGAACCAGACGAGTGACCCTGTGCAGCAGCCAGAGAGGGAAAAAAAGGAGGAAGCGGGAGGTGAAAAACAGTTATTCTTTGACTGTAGATCTGTGTCATGGTAGAATTACAATTTAATACAAAAGCCATTTATTGAAACCTGTTGGTGAGTCCAGATGCAGAAAAATTTCATGTCTTATTTCAGCATTTCAGTACACATATTATACTCAATTCTTATACTTTAAACTTATAATAATATATGTATTATTATAAGTAAAATTATGGAGCTGTAATATAATATTAGTATAACATAACACAAAATACACTCCATGAATGGGACTGGGTAATATGACTTTGATGAATAGGAATATGATTTTGATATCACAATATAATTATTCAGTCATATTTTTTTGGATAGCATTTTAACAAGAGCCATTGTCACAAAGCAGGTTTACAGAAATCTGCATCCCGAAAGAACAAGTCAGAGGCGACAGCAGCGAGGGAAAAACTCCCTGTGACATCAGGAAGAAAGCTTCAGAGGAACAGGACTCAAACAGGAACCCATCGTCTTCTGGTGACACCGGATAGCGAGATTATAAATCATTACAGTATACAGGTGTAGAAGAGTAAAGACAAACAGTACTGAGTGTCTTTATGCAGATGAGCACAGGACAATCTTTATGATTACAGCAGCAGCTCTTGGGTACAAATCTACCGTATCAGGTGAGATTATGCTCTGAAGCAAAGGAGAAATTTGGGCATAAACCAAAGATTTGTTTTTGGGAAGTTCAAATCTTTAGAGTATCCGTGTGGATTATGGAAAATCGTCATGATAGACTTGTGCCTCAGTGTAACAAATAATAGTATTGACATCAAAATCTATTTTTGTAAAATCTACTTTTGACTTGTTTAATTTTCTCTCCTTTTAAAAAAAATGACAAAAATGGTTTTGTCAGTGCTTTCTTAGCAATAATTCAGCAAACCTGCATACTGCGATACATCTGGTTTGATGAACTACGAATTCCTAAGAAGAATATCTTCTGGATGAATCCATTTTTAAAAAATATTCTTTAGTAGTTTCTCTAAAAAAAATAATCTGTACATTGGACTGCAGTCATATTGTTCTGTAAATTATTGTCAGCTGTTTCAAAATTGTCAGTGTGAAGGAATTTTTTAAATTTTTTTATTACAAAATATCAAATTTTACCAATTTCCTCCTTACCCAAATTTAGCCACTTTTGCTGAAACCACGGGGTGGTTTATCTTTATTTTTGCACCAGAGGAACAACGGTTTCACCCAAACTATTATTTCTGGAGGTCTCAAATATTTTGCAACCAGAGACCCTGTTAACTGTAAAATAAATCCCAGGGACCCCATCACTACAGATTTATGTTATGAACCTTATTTAAATGAGGATAAAATGGTTACAGACCACGGTCAACTTTCCCAAAAGAATCGTAACACAAACACCTTTAAATCGTAGAGCCAGCATCTCATTGAACACTCTCTCTCTCCAGTAAAGCTTATATTAACTTTGTGATGTTTCTGAGAAACTCAACCCAGCATGATTTATTTAACTGTGAAAAAAATATTTTGTGTACTTATTAGAGCCATAGAGTTTTTTTATTCCTGAACCTTCCACTGACAAAACACATTAGCTTCAATTTTATTTTATTTTATTTATTTATTTTTTTTGGAGGCTACTTTCTTTTGTAAGTTCTTGAAGTTCGGATTAAACCCATATTCAGTCAATTCTACGGACCAGTCAAATGGGCTAATACCTGTAATAACTCATTAAGGAATATAATAACGTCCATCTCTTTAACTAAATACAAAAATCACAGACTACGCTTGGTGGACGCCACTTTGAGAACCAATGCAATACTCTATAACTAGTTAGCTACATTAGCCTTCTAGCTCCAGTGCCAAACTAAAGATGTGTACTTCAGACACTAAACATCACCTTGCTGATCATTAACATTCAGAGTAAGCAGGAACTTTTAATTTCTCTTTAAAATTCATTTTCAGCTGAACTAATGCTTATGAAACATAACCTGAGTCACCTGTTACACCTATAGAACACCTAAGATCAGTGTTTTATACTGTAAATTAGTGCTATGTCATCCATTATGAAGACCGTTATGACTGCTGTTTTTTTTTTTTTTTTTTTTTTTTATAACCAACTTGCCAAACATGACCATGCAAATACGCAAGCAGAGCTCTGGTGGCTGGCTGCACTTCCTCGTTCGCTATGACAAGGAAGCTTGGTAACAATGTTTAGGATTTTCATTGTGCTTGGTCTCAGAGTCAAGATGATTAAATTGTAGAAAAATGCATCAGATTGATGGAAAATAAATGGATGTATGTGTAGATGGAAATAAAATGCCCAAGTTGGTATTGGCCTGTCATTTAGTCCTTTATGCGTAGCATGTTGCTCAAAATGTATTCTTATGAAACACATGAAAACTATATGATCTAAAAATTTAGCTGTATGTATATGATATACCACACTTACATATATATATATATATATTTTAGTCTGATCATATTTAGATCTCAGGCTAGGAAATGTCCTTATTTTTTTTTTGTTCTTCTGCTTATGTAAAGAATATAAGTTGTTAAACCCTTGCCTCCTTTGGTGGAACAAGCAGTCTGTCAGTGGTGGAACCATCCTGAGCTGGAATCATGTTGGCAAAGAGTTTCTAGTCGTCTTCCTGTATTACTGTAAATCCTCCTGAAATCTTTTCACCTCCTTGGCCAAGCATCCAGAGTTTCCCTACAGCACAAACACAACAATGCAGCTTCAACTAATCGGCTTGAATGTAACCTGTCTCAGCGAAACATTCTCAAGATCTGTCAAGCTGCCATACATCTTTGGTGAGAAAGTCTTGCGGAAGTCAACGTTTCCTGTTCAAGGTCGGCCCTGTGACTTCGAACGCCTTCTTCATGTGACGCTCAGAGCTTGTCATCTCTCTGCCTCGTCTGTCTCACCTCTTTCTCCATCTTCCTTCCTCCGTCACCACACACAGGCCTCTGCTCGTCTGAACTGAAACGAATCTCTCCTCACGCCATGTGTTATGCACTGCCGCTGGGTTATCTCTAGAGATAAGAGAATTTTGCAAATGAATAGACTGTGTCACATGTATATGAAACTCTCTGCATGGCCTTGCAAAAAAAAAAAAAACCATCATGCAGATTTCACATGTAAACAACTCACATGTGGTTTTAACATACTTCATGTTATGCTCAAATTTTATCACTCACATGATTCACATTCACATGTTTTCACAAATGCAACTTCAAGGCATAATGTTGAAATACGCCACACTGACATATCACATGATCATATATTATTCACAATGTCACATGTCTTTGCATGCAAAAACACATATAGAATGTATGTTATTTTTCAGTAAGATACAGATCAGCCTTAAGGAATTAGAGAGCGCAAAGAGGAAGCACAGAAAACTCCAAAAAACAGCTCAGATGATGTAGGTCTGTTTGTACAGAGAAAAATTAAAGCCAGTGACATGTTGGCAAAAAAGTGAGTAAAATAAACAAGCATGTCTTATATAAAATCTTGGTATCAGATGACTAGTCACCATTGTCCTACAGAGTGTAGATGTATTTCCCCTTGACAGTTCAAACTTAACCCTGCACAGGGTTCAAGCTCTGTCCTCGTACACACTACTACACAGGGGACGAGCTCTGCCCTCGCACACTACACATTTACTACACAGGGGACGAGCTCTGCCCTCGCACACTACACATTTACTACACAGG
>CM075014.1:20493424-20503941 GCA_037576675.1 Pangasius sanitwongsei | reverse complement strand
CTCTGCCCTCGCACACTACACATTTACTACACAGGGGACGAGCTCTGCCCTCGCACACTACACATTTACTACACAGGAGACGAGCTCTGACCTCATACACTACATGCTACTACACAGGAGACGAGCTCTGGCCTTGTACACTACACATTACTACATGGGGACGAGCTCTGCTCGTACACCCTTGTACACCCAGGGACACTTTGCGGTGCTGCTGGTGAAGTGGTATCATGCAAGATTCCCATTTTTTGCAAACCGGGTTCAATTCCCAGGCGGCGCACATGTTTGTGGGCAGTGGTGGCTCAGTGATTAAGGCTCTGGGTTACTGACTACAAGGTTGGGGGTTCAAGCCAAGCTGCCACTGTTGCAAGCCCTTGAGCAAGGCCCCTCTCTGCTCCAGGGGTGTATCACTGTATCACTGCTGACCCTGGGATATGTGAAGAAAAGAATTTCCGTGTGCTGTAATGTATATATGACAAATAAAGGCTTCTCCTTCTATACTGCACAGGGGACAAGCTCTGCCCTTGTGCACTACACCCTTCTACAAGTGTATGTTAATACACTAATGCATAAGCATTTAGAGAAGGATTCTCCAATGTCAGTGCGTTGTAACAGTCACAAGTAAACCTGTAACATTCCTTTAATATTTTCCAACATGGAAATATCTTCAGGAAAGAAATGGTTTTTCTGTAACATTATGAGTTTTTAAAGTGAGGGATTGACTGTTTATATGTGTTATAACATAAGTGATAATAGGATCTAACTTGTTTCGTGGACGTTCCACAACATTAAATGGATAAAAAGTATGATGTGTTGCTCTTTAATTAAAAAAATGTAATTGCTACCAAATTGCTGTGGTGTACAAGGAATAAAATGCTTTGGAAAATGATCAGCTTCAGGGTGGTAACAGCGACTGTGTTTTGTGTTAGGCCCCACCCCATTATTGATTAGTATCCTATAACTTTACTTACACACTTGTATAATTACTAGTTATTTATTTTAATATTAGTGTTGCATAACACTATATTAAACATCATTTTATTGTACTGCATTGTTCCAGGGCTCTACACCTAGGAATTTCATACACCTTTTTACACTTTGGATTTCTGTACAAACAATGTTGACTGTGGCATGAGATCAAATCTAATTTACTCAGACACTAACCTAACCTAATAAAATGTGTATGTCCATAGATGCCATGTCCTATAAGTTAGTGTAGCTGAACATACTAGCTCATTTACACAGGATGAATTCACAGAACTATTTGAAATGCCTAATTATTTATTTATTTGAAGAAGTCAAAGTGTTTTCAAATAGATCTTAATGGCTAAATAGTAAATAATAAAGCATGGGTGCTCAATGAAGACACAGCTACCCAACCGTGGTCCTGGAGAACCCCCTGTCCTGAACATTTTAGTGTTTTTACTGCTCTCAACTCACTTGCTTCATCTATTCAGCTAATTAACAGCCATTTTCTGAGTAGAAGTCTGTGTGTGTGTGTGTGCATGACAAATAGTTCTCCAGGACCAAAGTTAGTATTTCTGTACACTGGGGTATTTAGCATTAAGTCTCAGCAGCTTCTTCATGCGGCTTTGAGCTGCAGCGACATCATGCGGCCACACTAGGGAACTGCACATTTCATTTTAAACAGAGACGCAGCCTGTAGCTTAAAACAGTACATTTTAGAGCTTTCTAGTTAACCAGCAAGCTAACTAGGATAAATGTAGTTAACTCACCTTAAAGCGCAGTGTTGTAAAACCTCAGTATTATTAGTTTGCGTTATAAATGAAAGAAGTGGTCAAATTCTGTGTTAAGCAACTCAAAGCGCTTTTCTTCACAGCAGGAACTGAAACGTGTGGCTTTAATGGTCAACCTGTCAGAAAACAAAATAAAACGAAGAAAACAAGGAAACAAAAGGAAGTAACAGGAACCATTTAAACGTGCAACGCGGATTCCCTTCCGCTTTTAAGCTGTGCTGTGAAACTTTTACATACAGCGCCGCTGGTGTAGTGGTATCATGCAAGATTCCCATTCTTGCGACCCGGGTTCGATTCCCGGGCGGCGCACACGTTTTCCTCACAAACAAGAACCATCAGCAGGAATGCTGGAAAAAATATTCTCTTAAATATCCCTCCTTAGTAGCCTTTCACGCATGTACAGAACACTGATTCCATCATAGCAATTACTCAATTAACAAAAACAATTCATTAAACCGAATCTAATCATAAATAGATCAAGTGAATTGCACTAAATCTATTCTTTGTATCGCACTTAAAATTGTTCAGAAGTTGTACCAAGGCACAACTGAATTCTTCATTCTGATTAGTCAAAAGGTGTTGATTAATTTTAATTTTCTATAACAGCAGCTCTGGCAGTATATACAGCAGCAAAGTTTATGTCAGTGTGATCATTCTTATACATTATCATTTCAGCATTAACAGTTTACACAGGGACTTGTATGGCAGATGCTCCACATAAACTGATTAAAAATGTGCTTAATTGTTGATGTTTTCTGTTTATTTAAATGTTTAGTTTTGGAAGGAGTCTCCAGTGTCCATGTGCACTTTGTAACAGTCAGAGGTAAAGCTGTAGGACAGAGGACAGAGGAGTTTAAGGTTTCTGTGTAACAGGCTGCATTTTTTTTTTTTGTCTTATTAACTTCAAGATAGAAAAACAGAGAGGCTTGTGAGAGAACAACTGCTATAACATATAGCTGCTATAACATAAGTGGTAATAGGAACTAAGTTGTTTGACAGACATTCAACAATGTAACTATAAACGGATAAAACATATGACGAGTTGTTCTTTAATAAAGAAAGACATTTTGCAAGTAAATGCATTGGCAAATTGCTGTGGTATAAGAGGAATAAAACACTTTGGGACTTACAGTTATAGGAAAAAATGAGGCTTATAGGAAAAAAAATTCAGGTTGATGTGATGTGGTCCAAAGCAAAGTGGAGTTACTATTACCACCATGATTATTTTTTCCCTCCATAACCCTTTTCTTTCCCTATAACGACTTCATATTATGAATCGGCCTGAAACCATTTTGTCTTCACACAATGCAGATACTCAACAATATAACTACAGAGCACATTCATGTCAGTATACTTCAAATGTCATAACATTACCTGTTTACAGTCAATCTGTAAATGATGCATAATATAGGAAGTAATATTCATTTGGAAATTATATATTGATACTGATTATGTACTGCTTTGGTCACTACTGCTTCAAAGTTGTGCATTTTTAAGCATAATGTCATGTTTTCTGTACTGTACTTTTGCTTACAACTGTTCCAATTCTTAATGTTGTTTAACATCATCTAATCTCTTTAGTATTAGTACCAAAAGAGCAACTATGAAGCCAATACAATAATGTCATCATGTGGCTTTTTTGCATTAAAAAAAAAACATTAGATATTTTGCAAATGCACCTTTGTCCAACATGACAGTACCATCCCTTACTGTATTCTTCCCATACCTTTGGCTATGCTAGTCTAAAAACCTGGATGTGCCACTGAATACACACCTCAAGCTCAAGACATAAAGAAGATTCAAGATCCATCCATCCATCCATCCATTTTTCGTACCGCTTAGCCCACACAGGGTCATGGGGGGAGCCTGGAGCCTCTCCCAGGGAAAATGGGGCACAAGGCAGTCGGGGCAGAAGGCAGGGGACACCCTGTACGGGGTGCCAACACATCGGGGCACAATAAGTGTTTTATTTTGTGTTTTAGAATTAATGAGTCAATAAATTTTGAAAATGAAGTATAACCATCATTAGGTCTGTAGGACTTGAGTCCAGTCTTGAGATGTTTTCTGTATTGAATTGGACTTGTCTTGGGCTTGGGCATCGAGCTAAATATGCTCTTGGGTCTCAACCGATAATATTTCTGTTGTCTTTTCTTTTCACATGCACAAAGTTTGACCTGAAGTAATATCTTTTTCTAAAAACCAACACCCTAATCATTGGTGCAATGCAGATAACTCGATTATCTGTCTCAATCTTGACTTGGTCTCACTATCTGTTGCAGTATTTTTTTTTCCTCACCTAAAAATTGGTGGTCTGCCACGAAAGGCACCATGTTTGTCACATCTGCATGTAGATGTCCGGAGGTGAGAGTTGACGTTCTAATCAATCGTCTTTTGATCTCAGGCCCCAGGGGAACTGGCCTTGCCATTCCAGTGCTTTCGGAGGGGACTGTATATCTGCACTCCTAGTTATTACTGCTACACTTCAACTCTGTCCACTACTGCTGCTACTGGTTGCTACAAATATTTATATGCTATAAATATTGTATACTACTGCAACTCTTTTGCACAACTACTTATTGGCCAATCTTTGCACTCATTCAACATTGATTGCATATCTCATTCATGCACATTTTTTTCTTGCTGTCCTGTCTTGCACTTTGTTTACTGTATCGTCTATAGTTTATTGTTGATTGTCGAGCCGTGGAGAACCCAAATTACCGCCAACACCATTCTGTGGCAGTAAAGAGTCTTGGAGTCTTCTTGTAGTCTTTCATTTGGAGTCGAGTTTGACTTGGCCTCGACCCGCTTAAAACTTGGTCTTGACTTTACTTGGTCTTGAAAGCGAGTCCTGGTCTTGGACTTGTTTTGGACTTGACAGTGGTGGTCTCTAATGAATTTACTGGTTCCACAATTGCACTATTTGTCCATAGAGTACACAGTTATTGAAGGGATTTGTTTATAATCGCACTATCCGTTATCACCCAGATGAGGATGGGTTCCCTTTTGAGTCTGGTTGATCTCAAGGTTTCTTCCTGATATCGTCTCAGGGAGTTTTTCCTCACCACCGTCGCCTCTGGCTTGCTCATTAGGGACAAATGCACATATTTACAATTTATTTTGATTTAATTTAATTTGAGTGTATTTATTTCTGTAAAGCTATGACACTGTTATAATCTATATACAAATAAAATTGAATTGGTCTTGACCACCATGCAGGTGTATGGGGCTTAATCTCAGTGGAAGGGTCTTTGACTACTTCTGCTGTTTATCATAATTTTAATTCAATTTGTGTTGAAGTATTAAATCAGTGTAGTTCAGTGACTATACTGAATATTGCTGAAATAAAAAATCAAAATAATTAAAAAAAAAAAAAGGCAATAATGAATCATTTTGTTCCTATAACCGGGTGTGTAGTGTGTGGATCTTGTTGCATGGCAACAGCTATAACTGCTATAACATTCCTGTGTGTGGAGGCTGCTAGCAAACTCTAGGGGGGCAAAGACTTTTTTTTTTCCTTTTAGACTCTAAATGAAAGCTAAATGTTCATCATGTCTGCCTTGTAATGTGTGTGGAGATGCAGGGGGCGAGGAGAAGAGAGGAGAGCAGCTGTTTGAGCTGTAAAGCAGAGAAGAGTGGAGAGTTAAACACAAGTCCAGATTCCTGTCACTACACAACCAAACTGTACAACTCAACACAATGGCTCACAGGAGCAGGAGAGGGTGCAAGGCGGAGGTTCCTCACTGGGGTTTTAATGCGGTGTGAGAGTCTGGAGGTCCTGCAGAATGTGCAGAAGGTGCTACAGGTGACCATGGGGAAAGATTTCACCTACACCAGGAGTCGCGTTAAAGCCGGGGACATGGCGGCTGTCTCCAGCCCTAACTCCGCTCCGGATGCTGCGTTACTCGGAAAGGAAATGTTAAACACCTGGGAGTGGTTTAAAAACAGCCCGAACTTGACAAAAACGAGTTATTTACTCGGACTCTTGGCTTTTTGCGACGCTGAGCTGTTGCACATGTTGGGGAACCTGGCGCGCGTGCTGGTAGCGCGAGAGAAACGCAATTTAAACTTCCTGCGGTGTAACACAGGTAAAGGAAACTTCATTTCATAACAATACTTTATTTACTAACAATATTACCTCGATTAAACATAAATTATACCAATAATAATACTACTAATACTTAATTACTAGTCGTGTTACTAGTGATGGAAGGAATCGGTTCATTGAACGACTCTTTTGAGCGAGTCGAATCACGAATCGAATCACAGCTTTGATTAAAAGTTATTCCTGAAGCTCTTTCTGTTTTGTGTGTGGGTGTTAAGAATTGTCTTTGATTTCTTTACTGGACATGTTTTAGGAAATCCATACACCTGCTTGAGAATAGATTTATTCATTTATTCATTCTTCAGTAAACACTTTATCCTGGTTAGGGTCTCAGTGGATCCGGAGCCAATCCCAGGAACTTTGAGCGCAAGGCAGGAATGCACCCTGGATGGGACACCAGTCCATCGCAGGGCACCATGCATGCACTTATTCACACCTAGGGGCAATTTAGAGTAATGCATTCACATACCAGCATGTTTTTGGGAGGTGGGAGGAAAACCACACAGACACAATGAGAACTTGTGAAACTTCACACAAACAGTAACCCAAGCTTAGGATCGAACCAGGGATGCTGGTGCTCTGAAGCTGGAAGACTAGCTGCTGTGCTCCCATGCAACCCAGAATTGATTTAATCCGAAAGAGTCATACAAAAAGGAAAACAGTTATTCCATTACTTACAGTCCTGACAATACATCAACAGCCTACATGATCTAAAGTTAATTCCTAAAGCAAATTGAACTTATAACACTTATTTGATATGCTTAGCAAATTTATAGTCACCACTGTATCTCATGGTCACACCATAGCTGATTGAAGACACGAGCTGCATAACTCATGGTCAGACATCTCAATATCTGGCCATTCTTTTGTTCACAAGTGTTTAAAAAAAAAATCAGCGATCATAACAATTCTTAAGATTGACATATTGGATTGACTCTTGCCAGCCAATCATAATTGGAAAAAATATTTTGAGTGATAGATAACTTTTTTTATACAAGCATCCTAGATAAAAACACCTATAAATAGAATTTTATTTTTAAAATGTGAGTGGAATTTGGGGGGAAAAAAACAAGTTTAGTGATATGTTTTTGCAGTTTTGCCAAGCACTGAGGAGAACAGCAACTCTGTGTCTGAATCGAATTACTCCTTCAACACTGGTAATGATCCAGAGCTAGACCTAATTGTCAAATCTATGAGCCTGTCACTTTCCCTCATGAAACCTGAAACCCAAGATAACATTGAACTAGACATTCAGGACAGTTCAGAACCTGTATTGTTTTTTATTTTTTATTTTTCTTGGGAATAAACACTGGGCATTATCAGAAGTTATAGAAATAAGATCAATATAACCAAATGCTTTATCTATATATTAATATTTTCAGAGGCAAACACAAATACTGCAGATATGTCAACATTCACATCATAAGTTTTTCCACAGCCAAGGATTCCAGCTGGAATGAGGTGAAGGAAGTAATGCGCAGGGGTCAGAGGTTGGAGAGCAGTGATGCAGACTGGGATGACGTAGAGGATCCTGCACTCATGGTGGTCCCCAGTTCTTCCAAATCCATGTCAGGAGTCAGCCAACACCGAGACTTTATTCGGGCACTTCCAGTCGGTCTCGCCAAGAGGATTTTAGGTGAGAGAAGCGGCATGTAGGAGCAGATTTTTAAAAAAAAATCAGAGTACATTCATTTGCATATCTTAAAATGTATCAAAATTCCTGAAATAATATGCTCTCATCAAACAAATTTTACCATTAAAGTATTGAGACAGTTCTTAAGATGGTAGCAGGGAGTGTACCTTTTTTCACTTATTCCACAGCGCTGTTGAATTCTCCATTCTGATTGGTCAGAAGTTGTTGATTGAATTTCTATAACAGCAGCTCTGATAGTAGTGCAGCAGAAATTCAAACGACAGATTTATATTAATGCACACATGCTAAATGTTACTGTTTCTATAGTAACAGCTAACACATTGACTCGTATGGTGGACCCTCCACGCAATATAATATTGATAATAAGCAGATTTTAAAAAGTGTTGTTATGTAACAGAGGAAAACATATAATCACTGACATATACTGTAAGGAGATTTAATGTCTCTTTGTGCTTTGTAACAGTCAGTACATTTTTCCGCCATGATAAAGTCTTCAGGTCCGAGGAGTTTACGCTTTGCAGTTTCTCAGCAACATGACACCATCAAATGTAACTATAAATGTATAACAGTAGTTCATGTTGTAAAAAAGAAGAAAAAAAACCCTCCTGAATGTAGCTGTTATTGGAAAATATTCACCTTTGGGATATTAACAGTAATTCTGCTTCATGTCTAGCTGCCACACGCCACCCAGTTGTTGATTATTTTCCTATAACAGCACTCTCTCAAGTGTTTTACTTTTTAATTATACTAGCAATTGTGCTCATTTTAGTACTGCAGTACCTTTACGATACATCCTTTAGCCATTTTAACATGTAAACGTACCATGAAGTTCACTCTGCATGTATACAACTGCTAACTATACCCCAACTCTTGCAAAGTACAATGTATTAGCCCCCTCCACCCTGTCAATTAATTAAGGGATCACCACAGGGCCACCACTGACTAAATACTAATTGGTACTTGCAGTGACACTGACGTAGTAGTTATGCTGGGTTTTTATTACTGGCTTTGTTAAATATAGCGTAGTGCATAAGAGTTTATTGTAATATGAGCACACTGACCTTTGCATCACTCTATTCTCTCAAATGCCATTTGATCCATACACTACGTCCCGCTGATCCTTACTGTGCTCCAGTGTTGAGGGATTAGCAGGTTTGTTTCACAGATCTTGACCTTTGCGGTTACTGTCAGATCCTTTCAGCTCTGTGTGCTATCCTTTTCATAGCTTTATTAACCATTCCCAGGCTAATTAAATGGCTTTAAAGGCTGGTCATGCACTAGACAACAAGGCATATGTTGGATGGAGACAGTGGGCTCAACCCCCCACCTCATAGCAACAAGCTCCTCAGTTTGTTCTGCAGCTGCTCCCAAATGTGTGAAAAACTGTAACTTTGCCAAGAGAGACACTTTTGACAAAAATAGAAATGTTCAGTGTTGAATCATTTAGAATGATTTCAGATCAAAAGCCACTTTTTTAGGCAAGGCACTATTTTCTAGCACTAATATGATCCAGCTCAGTCATCATAAATCAGTGCAGTGATAAAATATCAGCTTCAGACCCAATTTTGGTCATAATGTTGAGCTGTTTGTGAGAACTCAGTCACAATGGCATTGACAATGACACCCAGACCACCACACAAATGTGGCATGGTATTATGTAATCGCAAACGTAACCATGATAATTGGATCAACATCCTGAGAATAGATTTTTTTTCCCGAAACTGTTGTATGAGTATGTTATGTAGTAAACAGTCTTAGTCTCACAGATGTAAAGTGTGTGCTGTGTGTCTCAGGCCTGTTGGATAAGGCCACACTACAGAGCTGTAAACACGTCTCCCAGCACTGGCAATACCTAACCGAGGAGATCATAGCAGAGCACAGTGTGAAAAAGATGGTGGAGAACCAGGCTGTGATTTTGCAGGTGATGAATTTGATTTTCAGAAAGTGAATGGATTCCATGGCTGTATATTTTGTTTGAATATGTTTAGCATGATTCTATACTCCTTTTTGTACATATAACCATTATATTTATATTACATCTGTCTATCTGTCTGTCCGTCTGTCTGTCTGTCTGTGTTTATTGTCTGGCTACCTAGCACTAATATGATGTGTTCTTTCATAGGGAACCCCTTCTGCAGTCAACCCTGTCTATGCCAGGATCCGTGAGGTCCTAGTGCCCATCGGAAAAGAGGAGGTGTACATCCAGCCTAAGAAGAGTTTCCTAAAAAATAAGGTCAGTAATATTTTATAGAATTAGTACTCACCTAAGTAGCTGTATCAGACATTACATTATTATAGGTATTGTCACAATATCTGTGTGTGTGTGTGTGTTTGTGAATTCCAACAGGATATCAGGGGCTTTGAGTCGGTCTATACCAAGATTAAAACCAAGGTCGTGGAGATGGAAGAGAGGAATATGTACTGTGGAGTCTACAACATTTCAATCATGCTGGACAGGTACAGTGGAGATCAGAGCATTTAATATTACACTATAAAGTGAAAATACAGCTTCAACCATCATCAGTTTCTTAGTATCTTAATAGCAAAGGTTTACCAACATTGCACACAACTAGTAGTAATGATGGCACTGCTACTACTACTATAATAATAATAATAATAATAATAATAATAATAATAATAATAATATGCATTAACATATGTAGCTTTATATAATGTCCGCAAAAAACACAACTACACACAGGAAGAATATATCCTTAAACTGAAAACGTATTAAATTAAGTAAATTGGGATAACATTAAAACTATTGTATGGTACATGCATATAATGTATTCTAGCTGGGTTTTTTTTACACTTGAGTTAAGAAATGTGAAATTCTGAATTTAGCCCTCAACTTTAATATGTATTGCTGTGCTGCAGTGTTAAATAATATAGTATTATTTAACAATAAAGAAATTGAATCTCAGCTGAATTGAATATACACTATATTACCAAAAGTATTCGGTCACCTGCCTTGACTCACATATGAACTTAAGTGCCATCCCATTCC
>CM075014.1:20469789-20493324 GCA_037576675.1 Pangasius sanitwongsei | reverse complement strand
CAAGTGATTAGGACACCTGATTCTGATCATTTGGATGGGTGACCGAATACTTTTGGTAATATAGTGTATGTATATAGGGGGAAAAAAACCCCACTTTCCATTACAAAAGCGATACATCATTTAAAATTCAATTATACTTCCATCCCATAGTAATTCCAACACAATACTAATTACAGTGACAGCTATAGTAAAAAGGAGTCAACAATTTATACATGTGGAGTACTACAGGCTTCACAAATGATAAAATGATAAGATGACATGTAACAAATAAAACACGTGCTGTAATAGGAAACTCAGCGGTGGTGTGTCCTAACATGAAGCAGAGTTGGTGTTACACCCCAAAGTTGATAATTTTCCTATAACAGCACATCCCAAAATGTTTTATTCCTCTTATACCAGAGCAATTTTACAATGATTACAATTTTTACTTCTTAAAGAACAACGTGTAGACCATCTATTCATTTATAGTTAGATTTAATGTTACGGGATGTCCATGAACCAAGTTCCTGTTATCATTCACTTTATAGCAGCTATAAATGGTCGCTCCCCCACCCACCTCTCTTTATTTCCATCATAAAAGATCCTGAATAAGTTGTACTTGCATAAATTCTAACCTGTTAGAATGAGTGCGTTAATATAAACCTGTGATTTGCAGCTGCACTGTTGTCAGAGCTGCTGTTATAGAAAATGAATCAACACCTTCTGACCAATCCGAACGGAGAATTCAACAGCGCTGTGGTATAAAGTTCAATAAAACTATTGAATTACCTATGATAATTTTGTTTTCAATATTAAGCAAATTATCAACATTTTAGCCATCATCTGTTAGCTGTAATAATCAGTCAGTCACTGACCTGCTTGTCCTTCACCACAGAGAAGACCATAGCAGAGTGATCCATTATGGCGGAGGCAGGATGGTGGCACTGGGCTCTAAGGACCGATCTGTGCGTCTGCTGGACACGATGCTGTTGAAGGAGGTTCCCCCGCTGATGCATGGCCATGCGGGCAGTGTGAGAGCAGTGCTGGTGTGTGAGGAGAGAGAGCTGGTGATCAGTGCCAGCTACGATCTCAGCATCCGGTGAGATTAACTACAGTGACACAGAGGCACCATTTCACATTGTTATACAGTCTGTCAGGTTTTTGGGTAGTAGAGCTGTCTGGCTTAACAGATATTTAAAGCTGTGTGTTGTCTGCGTAGCTATGGAAGTTGGCATGATACTTGTTAATAATCTAAGCAAGTGGTAACATCTATAAACCGAAGAGATACGGACAAATTATGCCATTAAACATGACTAGTGTGTGTTAATATGAAACAAAGGTAATTTTACTGGCTGTGATATTACCTCCATTTCTTTTTAACACATCTCAGTGCAACTACACATGCCAACACCAAGCTCAGGAACTCAGCCCATTTTATAAATACTGCTTATATTGCTAAATTGTAAGATAAAGCTAAGCTATTTTGGTTATTTCTATAGTCCGTGGCTAAGTAGTGGCCAGAAAATAAAGACTGAAGATTGTTTTATTTTCATCCACCCAAACTAAAACGAACATTTTATTTGGAAGATGCTGGAACCTGAAGACAGGTGCATGCGTGATGCTGTTCTCTGGACACATGGGCACCATCACCTGCCTGGACTTGCACGGAAACCATCTGGTCTCTGGAGCCAGAGACTGCAAAGTCAAAGGTAAAAGTGTAAAGCTGACATTTAACAAGCCAGGCCACTTTCCTGTCAGTTTCCATAACACTTATATTCACACACATTGCTTGGGCTTTGATGTACATGGGGAAATCGACACATTGGTAATGTGTTGGTGTCAGTGTGGAGCCTGCAGATGGGTCAGTGCTGTGACAGGATGAGGTTTCGTCACCGTAAGCCTGTAGTGTGTGTGAAGACCGACTCGTCTCTGGTGCTCAGCGGCTGTGAGGGAGGATTGGTCAAAATGTGGGACATGGAGACAGCGACTCTTCTAAAGGTACACTGACAGGATGAGACAGGAACTCTCAGTTCTCCTGTATAGTACCAGGTACTATAGCTGTCAGGAAGAATTTCACTCTACAACTACTTTAAAAAATATAATATTTAGGTATTAAAAAAATGTAAAGCATTAAATTATTTAAGATGTTATTTTTTGCTATTGCTAAATGTTACATGTTTTGCTATTGCTAAAAGTCTAACAACACCCGCAGCCCCCCAAACTTTTTTAAAATTTATTTATTTTGGTTTTTTTACTTTCATATTTGACCCTGACCAGACCTGAAATAAAGTCATAGCTATTCATTAGCAAATGAACTGATCTAAGACTTAAGTATCCCCTAATATTGGAGTAAACATCTATACCATTGTATCATTATATTCACTATATATTCAGATCTGTAAACAAAAGGGTTTGTAAAATATCTTTAAATTTTGTGTGTGTGTTTCTGTTTATAGGTCACACAGGGTCACCAGGGCTCTGTGAAGTGTCTCTTCTTTGACCAGTTTCACATCTTGTCCGGAGGATCAGATGGTCAGGTGATGGCCTGGAGTGCCGACTATGAATTCAAAACATGTCTTATGACCTTCCAACATCCACGGTGAGTCCTGTCCGAATAAAGGTAGGTTTTATTTATTTTCAACAAGTATAAAATGTATCAGAAACTTGATATGACAATGAAGGTGATTGATTCATACTGTATATGTAAGGAATAAAACACTTGGGAGCATGCTGATATAGGAAAATAAAGATGGGGTGATGCGATATGGCCCATTGAGTTACTGTTACTGAACAAAACTTGATTATTTCCCTACAAGAGCATGTCCCCAACTGCTTTATACTAACACTACCAATATTTCATTAATTAAAGAATGACACAATACTTTTATCCATTTATAGTTTAATATTGATTAACGTCCACAAAAGCAATTAGTTTCTATTATCACCTATTATAACTGCTACAAACAGTCTTTCTCTCCCCAGCCTCTTTTTTTTTGTCTCTGTCAATAAGGTTAATAAGATAATGCAGCTTGTCATGTGACTGAGAAACTGTATAGCACAAACTCCACCATTCTGAAGAGATTCCCGTGTCGGAAAACAGCTCTGCCTCTGACAATTAAATAAACAAAATTAAATAAATTAAATAGATCTTCTTAGATAAAACTTCAACATATCACCAATTACACAAACAATTTTTAATTTATGTGAGGCATCTGCCATACAGGTTCCCATGTAAGATCTGCCCTGCAGTTGAAACTATTATCAGAACTGCTGTTAAAGAAAATTAATCAACACCTTCTGACCAATCAGAATTGAGAATTTAACAGTGCTATGGAAGAATTGCTTATATTATTATGTGTTGTATTGCTGTAGGGAAGTGCTAACGCTGTCTTCCCTCTTCCTGCGAGTCATCACTGGCTGTGTGGATGGAAGGATCCGGATCTTTAACTTGCTCAGTGGGGATTGTCTCAGAGTCATCAAAATTGGCACAGATGAAAGCCCTATACGTTCTTTACACACACATCATAATATGTGAGTTTGCCCAGAAATTGCACACACAAATACAGAGCATACACATAAATATACACATAAAACCATCCTCAGGACTTTTTGTCATGTTCTTCGCCATATATGTGGTGGGACATATCTCTCTCTCTCTCTCTCTTTCTGTTTCTGTCTGTCTCTCTCTGTCTCAGTATCGTGGTGAACAGCAGTAGTCGTGTTTTGATGCTGCAGTTTGCTGAGCAGCAATGGGATTACAGTGCGGTGTCAGAGCGGAAGTGCATCACTGATCGCATACCTCTTCATCCTAAGCACCCGGCTTCAGCAAGCTCATCTACAGCAAAGAAGAATGACAGGAGATCCAGAACACCATCTCTTTTCCAACGGATGAGGAGCAACTCAGCTCCCAGCATGCAACACTCACACGGTCTGTACTTTGCCTGTCCAACAATTAGAGGAGATTATTGGATTGTTCTGTGTGCTGATGTTATTTTTGGACCTAAATCTATTGAATTTGGTGAATATTCAAGAGACACCACCTCTTAAATGCACCACTGTATTTATTTGGTAAATATATTGAGATGTTGTATATTTCAAAATGTGTATTGCACATTTGATTTGTGGCTTTTACAGGCATTTATAACATATCACTGCTGGCTTTTTGCTTCTGATTGGTCAGAAGGTATTGATTAATTGTCTGTATAAGCAGCTCAGACAGTAGTGCCAGCTGTAATATACTACTGGTCATTCAGACCTTATTATAAATCAGTGGTAATACTTTTTACCAATGAGATTTGAGAATTCAACAGCACTTTTTGCAATCAAGATCATGATAATTGATTTATGGTAGCACTGAGTAAAATGAAACAGAACATCAAAACCCATAAGTTGCACTATATTTCACAGAAAAGCGATACGCGACCCAGAAATGTGTGATAACCCTGAGTGAGAGAGCTGTGCGAGAGCGTGTGAGGAAGAGAGGCCCCCATCAGCCCATCACAACCACCAAGGTTCTTCTAAAGGTCCGTCCTAGCTGTCAACCTGAGTGCAAAGACCTGGCCACCTCCAACATGGAGCTGAACGCCGCGGTACGAGATGCCTGGGGTCCTCCTCCAACCAGAGCGTCATCTCCTCCTCCAGCTCCGAAACCTTCGAAACGGCCACATTCAGCCCCTAAACCGTCCTCATTTAAAGGCATGCTTAAAATATACACACCTCTGAAAACCCACACACTGGACCTCAACCTCCAGCATTCCCTCCAGCATGCCAGCATCCCATCTCCGGTGTTAATCCAGACTTTTCCTAAATCCAGACGACCCCAGACGGCCTGCGGTGTGCGCCAAATTGGCAACTCCATCACCACCACCACTACCACCGCCCATGGAGATATACAGTGTTCTGAAAATACCTTCACGAGGAGTGAGTTGAAGCACGTGGGACACCATGTTGATTTTGAGATTCCAAGAAAATCCAGGCAATCCCAGAATCCACTGGATCCGTTCCGAGAGAGTGGAGGCTTTCAGCTCAGGACAGACACGCAGCTGGAGGAATACAAGCAGGCGCAGATGCAGGTTAACACTTACACACTTCCAAGGGAAGAGAAGAAGAGGCAGTGCATGACATCCTGGAAACTGAAAATTAAAGTTGCTCCCATTAAAGCTCTGGAGCTGGGTGAGGAAACATTCACCTAATATAACCAACACCAAAGTATTGGTATAACACAATACAGTATATTGGTGATTCCCAATTCAATACATCTCCAAATACATCTGATTCTGCTTCAAGCTGTTCATTAACCTGCCATATACTGTATACAAAAAAGAGTCTCATTCCACCAAAGACTACAATTTTGACCACAAAATATACTGAATTAAGTCACTTTCACTAATAAATTCACTGTATGGCTTAGCTTGGAAGGTAAATAACTGTAAATAGTAAAGTTTTACATTAAGGTGCCTCAAAGTAACCCCAAACATGTGACTTTAAATAATTAAAATAATTTGGGCGGAGTCAGTTAGTGTGTGTGGTTTTTATTTTTTTTAAATAAAAATGTCAGAGTCTATTAATATGTATGAATATGAATGAATATGCATTTTGGAAGCACACCAATGTATTGCTGCCATCCCAGATAGCCTCATAAAACTAACATTAGATTACTAAGCTAGTCAGCTACGAGTTAACTACTAGTAGGCTAGCTTCCAGTCAAGACAACTAGACACCAGTGGCATCTCAGAATGTGAACAAAAAGGAACTTTAATGTTGTGTTAATCAGCCTATATAAACAGAATCAGCCAAGAGGAGTTTGAAGTCATATATCTGAGAAACCACAGCATCTTTATGGTATTGATGGTTAATTTAGCGAAATAATAAATGAAGTTGAATGGTCAGTTCCTGCATTTACACCCACTGACATGAGCATAGCTGATTAACAACATTTCTTCAGGTTTATGTGCATTTTATTTATAGATAAAATAAAGTTAGTAATGACATACATTATTTTGTTAACATTTAAACAAACAATTATATCAGCTGTATATACAACTGTAATTACTCAATAGAGTATTAATGTAAATTAATGCTGTAGGGTACACTGCCATTAAGAATTAACTTATGAATGTATTTTATAATGTTTAGAACCTGGCAATGGCATTCCTTTTTTTTTTTTTGGCAATGGCATTCTGATAAATCACATAATTTAGTTAAAAAAAACCCTAAGTAGTCATGTTTTAAAGTAGAAATGATACACTAGAGGGCACCACAGACCATACAGCAGTACAGATACAACCGCTTACTGTCTGGTCTTAGAATAGACTATAGATAGTATATCAGATGTAAAAAGTAATTCTTAAAATTGTATTCATAGTTTAACTGACTGCTTATGACAGGTGTTTGTAGAATCCCTGAATAGCATTAAATTCAATAATTTTTTGTTTACATCTTCTACATCTTGGTCTTGTTTCTAGTTTTTTCAATCTTCATTAAGCACTTTATCCTGGTCAAGGTTGCGGTGGATCTGGATTCTATCCCAGAAACAAGCATGGTGGGAGGAAACCGGAGAACCTGGATGAAACCCATTTGAACACAGGGAAATCATGCAAAATTCCACACAGTTCCACCTGAGCTCAGGCTCGAACCATGGAGCTGTGAGGCCGTCCCTTGTTTCTATTCAGTGGATGACAACACTAACTCCTGTAACAGCTCTGTGCTTAGACTGGATTCTGCTTCCCTTTTCCAAACTGTTCTCATTACTCACTCTCTCACTCACATTTGCTGCAGTGGATCCGGAGTCTATCCCGGAACACTGGGTGTGAGGTGGGAATACATCCTGAATGGCACACCACTCCTCCACAGGGTGCCATGCACAAACCCACGTTCACACACTCATTAACACCTAGCGTAGCCAATCCACCTACTAGCATGTTGTTTGGGAGGTGTGAGGAAACTGGAGAACCTGGAGGAAACCTATGTGTCTATGGGGAGAAAATGAGAAATTCCACGCCGTCAGTAATCTGAGCTCAGTGTCAAACTGCTGCTACCTGCTTTGCCACTGTGCTACCCACCTGATATCATTTAAAATTTCATATTAGAACGAGGGAGTGATGTGGTTGGATTTTGTACGGTTTTATACAAATGGACTCCACCTCCCTAACTTTTCATACAAATTAAGTCATGTGAATTGGTACAAATTTACAAGTATGAGATCATGTTGATCATTTCAGTTACAAAAAACCCCCACAGGTACTCAAACAGGATTCTGATAGTTCTTTGAATTAGTTACAGCGCCACAGTGTCTAATAGAAAAGTACTAATACTGTGTCATCAATAGAGTTGGAAAATACAGAGAGCAGAGAGCAGGTCAGTCTCTGTCGTCAGTCTTCCACTAGCTGTGCATCTTTGCAGGAAGGAAGGAAACAGAAAAAGAGTTATGGCTTGGCCATGGTAAGAGCAGTTACCTCTCATGCAGAAAATCCCCCTTTTTAAGAAGCACCTTTGTGTTAATTAGATTTAATCAGCAGAAAATTGGGCTTCATGGGGTTTCTTTTTTCTTCCTGTAGAAGCAGGACAAATCCCCCTGCCCCACTTCTCTTAAAAGCTAGAATGAGACACTAAGCCCTCCTGCGTGTTCTCTCAGGTAAGAGCCAGTAACGACTATTAAATCAAAGTGACGGCAAACAAGAGAAAGTCTTCATGCAGAAGTGCTCGCCTGGGGTCCTGGAGTCAAGCTGCTGGGGGTGTGCATGGCTGGGGGAGGGGTTTTAAGTGTAGGAGGTGGTTCAAGTCGTTACAAAATTGTGGTTACCATTCTGCAGAAAGTTCTGAAAGACTTTCTGAAAAGACCCATCCCTCTGAAACGACTTCACTTTGCCCTGACCTTTGATCAGCATTTGACTGACTGCAGGCTGGAAGGATTCAGTGAGGTATGTCTGTCAAATCGAATTTCAGTGATGGAGTGTCCAAGCTGGCTGAGATTAACCTCTTAAACCATAATCTGTTTGCCCAGAGACACGCGATAGAATTGTTGCAAGCCATCAAGACTTGAGGACTCATTATACTAGAATGATTTTCTACTAAAACTATTTAGTGGCTAATGGGGAATTAGAGTCCTTTAAATAATCACCCAACCGTATATAGGAAAAACTCCCTGAGACAACATGACAAAGAAACCTAGGGAGGAACCAGACTCAAAAGGGAAGCCATTCTCTTCTGGGTCACACAGGATAGTGGGATTATAAATCTTGAATAAATAAAGCTTGCTGCACTGATTGCAAGATTGATAGAATAATACTTTTATTCCATTTTGAAAAACCTACATCAAAGCCTAGCAAGATGTGTCTAAAGGTCATGAAAGTGCAGGAGTTTGAATTCAAGTCAGAGTAAGTGAATTTGAAGTGATAAAGACCAATTACCAGGAACCAATCAACACTGGGCAGAGCTTTTGGCCGTATGGTTACATATAAAATTTTACTCATCTTTTTTAATTGCTAATTATTTGTGTATTTACATATCTCTTTCGATTTTGGGCTGCTATCTGTCTGGAGTTCCACATGTTCTCCTTGTGTCCATGTGGATTGATTCTGGGTTGTCGCAAGGTGTGAACGAGTGTATGAATGCATGTGTGCATGGTGCCCTGTAATGTACTGCCGTCTAATCTAAGGTGTATTCCCGCTCATGCCCAGTATGCCTGGGATAGGCTCCAGATTCACGACAACCCTGACCAAGCTCTTACTGAGGAGGAATGAATGAATGAAAGAGAGAATGAATGAATTTACAAAATTTTAATTAAAAAAGTATAAATGTTTGAATTTTAGTAGTTAAACGTAGTTAAACTGGCCTTAAAACCCTCCTCAGTATTAAGGTATCTTTCACACCAGCTCTAGCTCCACCCTGTCTCCGCCCACTCTCACCTGTTCCCTGTTTTTTATCATTCATGAGTTCAATGCATATTCTCCATTTTGCTGAAAAAAAAAGGTAAATCTTACTAAATCGTGCACTATGTAGGGAATACGGTACAGTTTCAGACACAATAAGACATGTCAAGGGTTTAATCAGAGGTTTCAAAGATTTTAAAGTCAGGTTTAAAATTAAAATTGAATTTGAACAAACCTCATAAACATACCCTTGATTAGCTCTAAACTCTGTTTAATCCAGTCCTTGTTGGTGAAACCAAACCACAGGTCTACCCATGGCTTCTAGAGATCCAAAGAATTCAAACATTTCAGTTGGCTAAAAAAAAAATGGAAACACTTCTAGTCAGAACACTTCTAACCGTTGCATTTTATATACACTAGGCTATGGTTTCTTGTTTTTTTTCCAAGTTCCTAGACTGTTTTTGAAACAGAGTATGGATTTTCTTGGTTTGGCTTGTTTGGTTTAAAGATCCTGTCTGCTGGTAACACCAACGTCTCACGGAAACGTCTGAATAAAGTCAACTCACACTTGTATCCAACCACACTGTAGCTAACAGATCGCCATGACCTGCTTCTGCACAATTTAATGACATGCATGAGTGAAGTTTTCCTTTCCAGCGAAACATCAGATAGGGTTAATTAAGCTGAGTCAATGGGATGGCGTTTTGTCTCCTCGTGACATGACTGAATCGTGCTAATACACATTCACACACATGTAAACACTCAAAATTCTTGGACTAAATGGAAGAAAGTTTTCCTTCTTTCAGTCCAAAACAATATCGAAAATATCCCAAGATTAGAAGTGACATCTGTTTTGATCATCTGAAACCACGAGGCCTCCCTTCTGGCTGGAGACTAAACCAGAATTCCTGTTCTGACCTCACCAACTGACAAAGATCAGAAATGTAAGGAGATATGAGTAATAATGAGGTGGGGCAACAAGCCAGAAGCTTTCACAATTAGCTCCTGGCTTATCTGAATAGATAGCACAAAAGGAGCGAGATTGATAATTGTTTTGTTGCACTATTGACGGTCTCTGGTTTGAGTAACTTTAATTTGAACTGAGAGCCCTTGATTAAGCCAGAAGACAGGAGAGATGTGGTGCAGGGTTTCGACTGGTGCTGGATGATGCTGAGGCTCCAGACTGTTATTCTTAAACGTCAGCTTCTCTTTGCAGTGATGTGATTTCAGCTCTTTTTGTGGGGCTACAAAGTGGAGCTCTATTTATGTTTATGATAAATGAGTCAAAAACACTGAAGTAAGTCTCTGTCTATCTGTCTCACAGTTGTAATAAGAAATTGTCATGAGCAAGCAATTCATTTGAGCTTTGACATTTCATTGTACATGCGTCTTGACATACTAGGCAAATGATAGATAAACTTGACTGGAATTGATGAAAGCATGGACAAAAGTTTTGGCATCTTTTGTTTTCAGTTAGTGGTGGAGGTGAGCAATATTATGATGGTGGACAAAAGCATTTTAAAATAAAATCTAAAAAATAATGCCCAGGCTTAGCACTATATAAGGGTATAGTAATGACTCCATTCATGATAACCTTCAGTGACTTTCAGACACTAAGGAATGTAGGGCCAATAATTAAATATTCACTTTTTTTTTATTAGGAAATTGTTTTTTATCCATGGGTTTTGAACATATGTGCTTGCTGAACATCCCATTCCAGCTTTCGTCCCCCTTTGCTGTTATAATAATCTCCACAATTTTGGGAAGGCTTTCCACTAGATTGTGGAGCGTGGCTGTGGGGATTTGTGTTCATTCAGCCACAAGAACAATAGCGAGGTCCAGCACAGATGTTGGGCGAGGAGGTCTGAGGTCAGACTTCCAGTTCATCCCTACGGTGTTCAGTGGTGTTGAGATCAGGGCTCTGTGCAGGACACTCAAGTTCTTCCACTCAAACCTTTCCAACCATGTCTTCATGGAGATCACTTTGTGCACAGGGGCATTATCATGCATGTTTAGCCCCTACCCCTTAGTTCCAGTGAAAGTAATTTGTAAAGCTACAGCATACTATACAACTGTGTGCTTCCAACTTTGTGGCAACAATTTGGGGAAGAACCACATATGGGTGTCATGATCAGGCCTCCACAAACAATTGCCCATATAGTGTATCACAAATTCATGATTCAAGAGCAAGTCATGGTATGGAGGTGGTGAAATCTGTGTTTACATAAATCTGGCTATTATAGCGTAACAATAAAAACAGAGATTGTGACCCAAAGAGAACATGTAAATGATGAAAAGGAGAGGCCCTATAATTGACTCCTGGTGAACACCCTGAGTTAAGTGGATATGTGGGTGAAGTTTGCAAAAAAATGAAGTCCATTAGTGAGATTTGAACCAGGCAAGAGCTACACCTGTAAACGTGATAGGTGACAAATGGGAAATGTCACAATTTACTAAATCAAAGGCAGCACTGTGATCAAGAAGGAGCAGAATGTTGATGGCCCCAGAATCATAACACTCATAACCCATAAATGAGAGATATTTAGCGATTGGAAGTCAGATGCAAGAAGGTTAAAAAAGATTTTTATTATTTTGGAAGATTAATTAACAATAATTAATAACAATATTTAAAAAGAAACATGATCTGGACTGTGTGAAGTACCATCATGGCCTAAAGGGGGGGATGTTGATCCACATAAGGCCCATAGAGTAATTTTCAAATGAAAACAGCATTATTAGTCCTGTGACTTAGAAATAATTTACCAGGCTCATTCAGTAACATGTCATTATTTCCATATGAAGACAATATTTCCCTCTGTCAACCTTTTCTTGCTTTAGTAGTTTTTAGTTTTTAGTAGCAATTTCTGAAACCATACCATACCATTTATATTTTTTCCCATTTTTCCCCCATCTACTGTTTTTTTCCCCCTCTTTCCATTATTTGCTACTTTTACTATTTGTCCTAGCCTTTACGCAAAGTAAATTCACAGTAACAGCAAGTTTCTGACTTGTAAAAACTGGTTCCGTCTTTTAAAACTTGTGCTTACCAGTTAGAGTCACAATAATGTATGACATCACTTTAAATAATAACCATGACTGAAAGATTCCTAAGGCAGGTAGGAATGTAATACCTAAGGTTTAATGTGATTTAAGTCTCCAGTATAGGTGCTTTTAACAGTCAATCTTCAGAACAGAGGACTTTGAGCTTTCAGGTTTCTCTGTAACATGACAAGTTGTGCTAATTTGGCTTATTAACTTCAAGAGAGAGGAGATAATAATTGTTGATTATTTCCCTATACCAGCACACCCCCAGGTGTTATATTCTTTACTTATGGCACATACAGTAATAAGACTTTAAGGAACATCTTAAATAGATTTTAAATATATGCTACATTAAGTTTCCTAAGTGAAAGATGCAGATTACAAGGTATAGAAGACATTGCTTTGAGAACTGCTCCCTAATTATGAGCAATAGTACAGTAAAGTATGATATTTCTAAAAGTGTAATAGTGTAGTTTATAGTAGCTCATTTTAGCTTGTAGAAATATGATTTTCCACTTGCTGTCATGGCAGTGCATTCATTTTGGTGGTGATGGGCGATTAGTGTAATTTTTAATTAGTGTCATTACAACATGAAGTAGCAGTGAAGTATGCTTTTTTCATACTTTCATATTCTTTTCAGTTATAAGCTAACTCTGTCTAATCTGTCTAATCTAATCAGACATGCAGTCCAGGTTGTCCCGTTTACAAGCAGATGAATTACAGCCAACTCTCGGCCTCATCCTGAGAGAAATATTACGATTGCTTCAAGAACAATACCTGACTTTAGATTTTCAAAATTAAATACAGCCCCAGCTGATGTATTAGTGAGTTAAATTTGAGACAAAAATCCACCCCAAAGTGGAACAGCAATATTAACGTGCTCTTCTATATGTAGTAAGTGATTTGGACAGCGCTGTACAATAGCTCTCAGTCCTGTGTAGTCGTCCTGACCCAGACTTGCTCAGGTGACCACTGCGGGTGGCGTAATGTGACCGTTCTCAGAGATGTAGGCAGGGAGATGGAGGGGTCAAAGGTGACCAGTATAAAACGTCCTGATTTAAGGGAGCAGTGGTAGAAGGCAGCCAGGAACAAGCAGCCGATTCACACAGGAAAGGTTACGGTTAGCAGAATGTGCCCCTGCTTCCTGCCCCCAAACAGAGCCGAACATTAATGTTAACACAATGAGACACAACTCTTTCTTTCTCTCGAAAGTTAGTCAGAGTGCCAGGCAAGCGATCCGAAATAATGTTCCTCATGTTTAAGGTACAGGGTTTGCTTGTTATCCGACATTCACATGGATCTACAATATGGTTTACGGTTTGAGCTGAGTGATTCATTTAGGAAAAGGAAACATTTTTATATCCTCTTAAATGTGCACATAAAATGTGTAATGCAAAGAGGTGGACAAGAAAAAATCTAATAAAAATTTATATTGTTTCTACAAACAAGGGTTTGTGTGACCTCACATAAAGTTGACTGGATAACCCAGGGAAAGACATGTTTAGTACTTAGTAATGCGATTCAATGCAAAAGATGCAATTTTAGTTGCAAAACCAAATCTTTCTCATCCTTTAGCTTCTTTTATAATAAAGAACAATAAACTGCAATGAAACTTATAATTAAGGAATATCGCATGGCCAAGAGTGCGGTTATACTGAATATGGGCACTGCTGTGATTACCTGCAGTACTCGCAGGCTCATGCCTGCGCCTAATTCACAGCCGTGCCGATATTCAGTTGCTTTTATACAACAGTTCTAGAAACAAAAAAATTAATATTGAGTAAGTGACATTTTGGACATAATATGGCCAGATTCTGTTTATTTTTGCTCTGCCAGCGGAAATATGTACAACAAATAAAAATCTCAAATTTTGTATATATATAAACATGTCAGTTTGAACCAATCCTGTTCCCAACTGAGAACAATGTCTCATATAATTATAAAACGCCTAAGATGAGACTTTTATACCTAAACACATCAGGTCAGATTTGTCTGTGCTTCTGTCTTGAATTAGAAAAGAACATCTGGATATCATACAATTATATGTTGAAAATGAGAGCAGCAAATGTTGGACAAATATCTCTCCATACCTTTGCAATTATTTTATTTGCTAGATGGAAAATGGTTGACTGCATTTGACCCAGATGTGCAAAAATCCCAAATCTTGGAGTTGATTCCAGTTCAAGGGTACGATGTTGAGGTGATGTACCACATGGAAACTGGTCTCTGTGAAGGCTGGTAGATGTGTCTTTGAGTGCTACAGACTTAAAAACTCTCAGTAGGTGTAGCTTTAGGAGTGCACTGAGAGCGGTTTCTAAAATATCCTGTCAAGTTTACATGAGCCATCTAGCTAAAATTAACAGTGAAGCATTTCTACCTTAAAAATTCTCTCAGAAATTTCCTATCAGCTCATTGTAGCTAGTAGTGAAGATTTATTAATAAACAGTATGTCTCTGGAAAATCAGGTCAGGTTAGCTCATGTTAGCTAGGTGAGCAACATTATCAGTGAAAATTATAAAAGAAAATCGTATATATATATATATATATATATTTTTTTTTCCCATATATTTATTTATTTATATTTATATTTATAAAAAATCCTCTCTGAAATTCTATCAGATTAATGGATGGACTAGGTGGATGTCATAGCAGTGATGATAATTAATATTTATTCATAAATTCTGACAGAAATCCTGTCAAGTTAGCTCATGTTAGCTAGTTGGCTATATTATTAGTGAAGACTAGCGTTGGGGCATTTATTAATAAACCTTATCTCTTATCTCTTAGAAATCATGCCAGTGTAGCTCATCTTATTTAGCATACCAGTGTTAGCAGTAAAGATTATAAGCATTTATTAATAAACACTGTCTCTTGGGATTATTGTCAGGTTAGCTCATATTAGTTAGCTGGCTAGCATAATCAGTGAAGATAAGAAATATTTATGCATATGACTTAATACTTGTGTTATATAATCCTCTCAGAAACTCGTTCAGATTAACTCATGTTAGCTAGGTGGATGTGTTAGCAGTGAAAATGAACATTCATTCATAAATTCTGGAAAAAAATCCTATTAAATTAGCTTATGTTAGCTAGTTGACTGTATTAGTTGATGTTAATTAGCTGGCTAGCATTATCAGTGAGGATTATAAGCATTTATCCCATAAAAACCCTTTTTTAAAAAAAAGGTAAGCAATTTTTTTTGTCAGGTAAGCAATGTGGATGTCTTAGCAGTGAAGATCAACATTTATTCATAAATTCTTACTTAAGTCATGTCAGGTTGGCTCATATCAGCTGGCTAGCATTATCAGTGAAGATTATAAATGTTTATGAATATGACTTAAAAATCCTCTCCGAAATTCTGTCACGTGGTGGATATGTTGGCGGTGAGGATTATGAAAATTTATTCAGACATTCTGACAAATTCTGTCAAGTTAACTCAAGTAAACTAGTTGGATGGGTTAGCAGTGAAGATTATGAATATTTATTTATACATTCTGACAAAACTCCTGTCAGGTCAGCTCATGTTAGCTAGCTAGCTATTGTTATCAGTGAAAATTATAAACTTTTTACGAATATGATTATAAATTCTCTTATTTATTAAAAACCTTATTTTTCAATAACGATGTCAGGTTAGCTCACGTTAGCTAGTTGGCTACATTAGTAGTGAATTTTATTAACATTTATAAATATTACTTACAATATTTAACATGAATATGAGAGGAATTTTAAGATATGTGGATGTTAGCAGTAATTTTTTTTAACTTCCGACAAGAAAAGTTAGTTGATAACTAGTTGATTAGCATAATCAGAGAAGATCATAAGAATTTATGAATATGACTTAAAATCCTCTCAGAAATCCTGTTCAGTTAGCTTATTTTAGCTAGCTGGCTACAATAGTAGCAAGATTATGAACATTTATGAATAAACTGTATTGCTCAGAAATCCTGTCAGGATATCTCATGTTAGTTAGCTGGCTAGCATTATTAGTGAAGATTATTAATATTTCTGCATGACTTAAAATCCTCTCAAGAATTCTGTCATGGCAATTTATTCATAAATTCTGACAGAAATTCTGTCAGCTTTACTTATGTTAGCTAGCTGGCTAACAAAATCTGTGAAAAAAAAAATTCTGCACAATTACAAAGAATTCCCCAGACAGAACCTACTACAATTTGTGCTTCTGTGTTGCGAGTTACATCAACCAGTCCATATGTTATGGCACCCTTTCAAAAGCATAGTGAGGAATATCCAGTGCAGTCATAATATATCACCAGTGCACTGCAATAGATTTGAGAAAACAGATAAAAGTGTATAAGGAAAAAATGAGGAGGACACCTTCGGTACAAGTCTGCTAGTACATGACTTGTGTTGATGGAGAGGGGAGTAATAGAAAGTCTTATCAGCTTGTCCTCAGGGCCTTGGTCCAGCACTTAATCCTGCTTTATCCAGCAATTAGCCATGAGCACTTTAGCCACTGATGATTGCTTTGGCTAAGGAGAAGTGGAAAGGAGCTACATCTGATAAGACAAGTACAGCTCATGATTTAGAAAGCATGCATTCAAGCACACACACAGACACTTAATCCTAAAGCAAAGCTGGTGTGTAAGAGTTAAAAGTGCGCCAACACAACCAAATATAGCATGTCATAATATAGGCTTAACTCAAATACACTCTTAGGCTGCAATTCAAAGTCAAATTTCCTGCTCTTGTGTGCTATCAGCTAAGAAGGCACTGACTCTCAAGTATCTCCAGGGCTGAGAGAGAGGAGTTAAATCAGAGTTGTGATCTTAAACTAGGCCTGACCTGGTCCAGAGGCGACTTGGCTGGGGTTCAACAGGGCCAAACCTCAGAGTGAAAGAAACAACCAAAAAGATACATGCGGTCAGAGGCCCCAACTTCTACCTCATTAAAGTGCAATCAGCCACGACCACTGAATAAAAGATAAATATTCTGCTCTCCTTTAATGTGAGCACCAAGTGAAACTTCCATATCCCATAATTGCGCACTTTATCATTTCTCATTCCTTTATTAGGTATCATTCCATAATTCTTATGTGCAAGTAATGCCAGTCACAGATCTGATACTACGAGCTGCACTCTGTCATTTTCTGGAAAGTCTAAATTTATCTGGAAGACCCACTTTTTGAATTAAGATGACCATGTACACTCCTGGGCAAAAAAATCAGCCATGTCCAAAATGACAAAAATCTTTTCAGTTTTTTCAACTTTTTTTTTTTGGAGTGGAATGATTTTTTCTGCCCTACACCTCAGGAATTTACAGATAATTTAGAAATACAAGGGTTCTCAAAACAACCGTAAGTAACATGGTGGAACATAAGTATTAAACCAACTGATGTTCATAAATGTGAACCAAAATGGCTATTTTGGTGGCTGTTACATTCATCACAACCATCTCTTTTCATTTCTTTCCACCCTCACATGCACACACATCAACGATAAAGAGATTCTGAAGCATGGAAGTGGCTTCTGGGTTTCTATTTCCATCAGGATTGTTTAGATATTGTCTATATAGATATTAGAAGATTGTATTGCTATAAAATTTATAAAAGAAATGGGTTACTAGGGGGTTATTAGGACAGAACAGAACAGAACACAGGGGTTAAGGCATCATGACTGAACCCCAGTTTGATGTTTGTGATGTAAATTACAGTATTAGTCCGTTAAAGAATACATAGCTTTGTGGAGTTATAGGAGTCCTAATATTACTGTCCTATTTTATATATTTCCCTTTAAAACACAATTACAATGCATTAGACATATAAAATGTCTTTATTTTTTTTCTAATGTGTGATAATCTAGAGCTCAGTTGTTGAGGGTAGCAGACTCATTAAGAACAGATGTTAAAAGACTTCCTGTTTTGAAATGAGATACTTTCACCTCCAGTGAAGATCTTCAGCCGGCTGGATCAGTTTAAGCAGAATTTATAGATGTCTGTTACAATGAAGAAGTAAAAAGTCAGTATATACAGGTACTAGTCTACTGGTTTAATGCCCTGTAGGCCTTCTCCTGACATCTTGTATGAGTATTAATCTATTTTAATGGGATGCTATATGACATAGAATGGTGCAGTTAGATCCTTTGAAGTCGGTCCAAAAGTGCACAGACAGTAACAGATAAGAAAAGAGGGCTCTATTCATGCCATATGCAGAGCAGAACAGAGGAGACTGATATTCATGCTTCAGTAGTTTAACCCTGCACCTCACAGACAGGCCATCATTTATCTGTGACGCGGAGGAAAAAGATATATGTGCCAGTGTTAGCCTACCAAAATGTAGCAGAATAATAATAATAATAATAATAATAATAATAATAATTGTCCTTATAGCACTTTTCATACATTTAAAATGCAGCTTAAAATAAAAAAAAAAAGAAACAAAAGATTGTCAAAAAATTGTTATATATTAAAATATATAATTACATAAAATGAAATAAAATAGATAATAATAGTAAAAAATAATGCAATAAATAATGGCAGTGATAGAAGGAAAAATAATCTAAAAATTTTTAAAACAAATAAATAATCATGTATTGATATAGCACCTTTAATACATTTAAATGCAGCTCAAAGAGCTTTACAGTGTGAAGTAATAAAAAGGAGAAATAAAAAAACAAAGTAGTAAAAGTAAAAAGGTAAAATATATAAAATGAAATTAAAACATAATGAAAGTGTAACATAATAATAATGCATTAAATAACTGCAGTAAACGGGAAGAAAATCATAATATAAAAATATATAATATCTAACAAAAAGTATGTAAAAAGAACAGAACAAAAATATAGTAATTAAAATAATAATATAAAAGTAATGTAAAAGTAAAGTGCTAGTAAAAGCAAGCCGTAAGGCAAAACTAAAATCAGAACCCTAAAATATAATGATTTCAGTGTCTGGAAATGGAATATGGGTTTACTGCCAGTGCCAATAGCCACTAATTTAGTTGTGTGAAGTCTTCTTTTACTGTAATTATAGTATCAGATGCAAAGATTACACTCTAATACAGACTCTTTGTGTAAAACAAAGAGAGTATGGAAAAAAATCCAAACAGAAATATGCTTCTTTCAATGGCAGTTGATCCAGTACCAAGTTACAAAACACCACTAAAAAAAAATAAATAAATACAGTTCTTCATTTGACTCTATGGCATGCAGTACAATAAGACACTTCCTCTATTGTCTGTTTTACAAAGTAGCTTGTAGTTGAGCCAATTTAGAGCAAATACACTACATGGCCCTCATCTCATCTTCACCTATAATCATAAGAGTTTTATAATGGCCTGAAGGGACTAGTATTTTTTAAAAAATTATTTACATGGACTCCTAGACGCCTAACAGCCCAGTCTTCCCACAGCTGCAGAGTCTCTGAGTCTCTGTCTCTCAGTAAAACGTGCCCTAGTGCACTCGGCCCTGTCCGTCCTGTCTGAGGAGGCTTGTTAACCAGGCGCCTTTGATGGAGACAATATTCCAACCAGCGAAAGTTCATAGAATATAAAGAGATTTTACCGGCCTGTAAGTTTAGAGACATTAGTGTCATTCCTGCAGAGGTATTTAATGAAGACAGCAGGCTGCTATGATGTTCCTTTGCTGTGGTAAAATATAACACAAGTTTCATTGATCTTTCTGGGATGTATTTTAAAGACCAAGTGTCTTCTTTAATGTTTTAAATTTAATGGAGTTTGCAGTTCATTTGGAATTGTTCTGAAAAATGGCCGGCAGAAGGAATGTACTTAAGCCACTGGAAAAACCTTCTGTACTGGAAAGCCTTTTTTTTTCTTTTTTTTTTTCTTCTTTTTCCTTACTTGTATATATGGTATATCCTGCTATTCCTAACACTCATCACCTTTTTCCTCTTAGTCCTCAACCCTTAACAGATTTACGCAGGCCCTGGGACTTGTGTGTAAGCAGCAAACAGCAAAAATCACCACCACTGTGCTGGTGTAATTCTTTGCTAAAAGCTAGATGGTCAACTTTAGAATTATTGGCACCCTTAAAGAGAACAGAGGGGAAATTATTGTTTAAATAAACATTACACAATGATCCATTGTGTTGTTGCCCTTGTTGTCTTTGGCCAAATATGAGGTTGTAAAATTGCTTTGTAATTCATTTTCACAAAGAAAACCAAAGAGCTTTACCAAAGACAGGGATTATAGTATGTAACACTTAAGCAGCATTTATGCTTAACACATAAAGCACAATCAGGGCCATAATCAGATTTTTTCAAAAATGTGGAAAAGTTGAACATTTGCCAGGAAGCATGAGCATGGAGTTAACCATTTCAATAACAACAAGCTGTTTGGCAAAATTGCAAGAAAGAAGCCTACATAATGCATTTTTCATGAAGGGTGCCAGTAATTTTGAAGCAGACAGTATGTTGTAAATAGACTAATACTTTTGTGTATATTTGACAATACAGTAGGATGAAAAAGTATATAGAATATTCAATATCAAAGAAGATTGCATCATTCCCTTTTTATATAAATAATGTAAATATATCCAATATTCTTACTGACTGTATGCAGAACTCTTAAAATGTATACTCAAATGTCAACTAAGTTAAATAAAACAAATTGGACTATGGACCTTTATGCTTTTTGCATAAAGTGAATCTGCATTGTTTAAAATTTACCTTTATAGACTTTTATAAAACACAGCACTGTTGAATTCTTGATTTTATAACAGTCAGAGACATGGCTGTAACTTTTTTCTCTTTTAACCTTTTTTGTGTCTTTAAAAAAGAGGCTGGTGTGAGAATGACTGTTTATAACGTAAGTGAGAACAGGAACTTTGTTTTGCAGACAATCCACAGCATTAAATATAACTATAAATGGATAAAAATATAACTAAATATGGTGATTATTAATTACTAATGGTCAAACTGCTGTGATATAAGAGGAATAAAACAGTATTGCTATAAGAAAATCAGCGTCAGGGTGGTAACAGCAATTCTGCTTACCGTTAGGCCACATAATCTTTTTCACATAATATTTATTATTCATGACATTCATTTTAGGGATAAATTTAGAATTATATTAACCTCTCCCCTATCTAACAGTCAGACATTATATAACAGTCAGATATTATATATTAATATAACACTCTGACCACATTTCTGGACTTCAGATTTTCCATCCTGATGATTTTAAAAGCCCGTTCGCAGATTCATATCAATTTTAGAGCTGTTTATCTTGGTTAGAGGAACCCAGTAAGCGGAACCTTCCCAAATCCCGCAAATCACTGAAGACCTGCGCTCTCATCTCTCTGCTCTGTGCAAATGTTCTCATGGCTGCGTCCTTTTGGCCATGAGCTACTTCACGCTTTTCTGGTTTATAGTGTTCTCCCTTGTCACCCATAACACTTTTAATGAAACAGATTTCATGGCCTTTGTCTCACAACATCTGTTAACAGCTGCACAGAAATTAATTAAGAAAGTGAGTGAGGAAAAAAGGCGAGAGAGTAGGAAAAAACACATTACTGGTCACCATTCCCTCACATAAACAGCAGCATTTATAGCATTTATTCAGTCCTGGTTGCAAAACGAGTAATTGATCCCTCAGCAGTCATCAAAGTTCATGGCCAGTTTTATCAATTAGAGCTTAAACAAAGACATCCCTGGCCAGACTGCTGTTTGGAAAGAAGATGAAGAGTGGAGAATCTTGAAATTCCTCCATGCAGCAAACCGGAGAGGCCACCTGAGGTGGAAAAATCTGGAAAAGAAATGTGAAAGGGGTGCAGATAAGTGACTTGAAACCTAATGGAAGTGATTTAGACACTGGCTTGCAAGAACACTCTGTATATGCAGCCGTTGTGGGGGGTGGTGGTGGGGGGGGGGTGGAGCCTACTCATAAAGAGGAGCTGGTAATCTGATCTGATTTGATAACTTAAAAATGTCAGGCTTCGCATGCCTGAAGTGCTGAGGTGTGCGCGTTGACACGTGTGACATGGAGAAGCTGAAAGTGATCCGTGGAAATCGTGAATAGCGCTAACAATGCTGTACTTCCTTAAAATAGGTTTATTGCCAAAGGCGCTCAGGAAAAGGTGTGGAAAAGGAAGAGGAGGGTTTAATCAGACATGCTGTGATATATCTGGTGTCATACAGTTTCTTATTTTATGATCACAACCTAATATTAAAGGATGTGATTGATCAGAAATGAGAACATTTGCCAGGCAAAAATGATCACCCTAAGCATTCTTCAAGTTCACTTTAAAGGTTACATGTATAACTTTACTACAGACAGTTTCTCTTTCATAACTACAACACATTTAGGAAGTATATAACCCTTAACCATCCAAGGAACCCTTGAGGAACCCTTCTTACTAAGAGTGTACTGACTGTGAAGAGTTTGTTGAATTAGTTTTAGTGCAAAACTGCCATCTAACACCTTTTAAAATGTTTAGCGTCAGTTCCTTGGTTCCTCTGGAGAAACCTTTTGCCATCCAAAAAAGCCTTCGAGGAATGTTTTTTTCCCTACATTTTTACTAAAAAAGTGAAATCCAAAATCTTTAAGGATTCTTCACTTTGTCCTTTGTCCTATAGAAAAGAATTTCACATCGAAACCCTAATCGAAACCGAAGCTAATCATCCATCAAAGGAACATTTGAGGAACCATTTTTCTGGTAAAAGTGTGAGGGTGTACAATGTCCTTGCTTTTTCTACCTCATGAAATTACCTGTGTCCACCTGGATAGTGCATTATCATCGCCACTGAGCACGGTATTCCACAATACTGTGAACATGTCATTTCTTTTAGAGTCTTTTTAAATGGTGCTGTGAATATATCAATATGTGCACAATAATTGTAAAAGCCTTAAAACATCCACTCAACTGGCAAAGAATGTTTCACCACAGCTTAGGTTTCTTCTCCATTGCTTGTGTTAATAGGTGGAGGTGCATAATTCTACATTCTCACACTTGCAGATTCCTACATCTTATTTTTATTTTCTCCCTTGACAGAGCAAATCCAATTAGCTAAATCACATAGGGCCGTATTCAGAGTTGCCAACTTGAGGTCAAAAGTTACATCAATATTTTACAAAGTTATTCTTTTACAAAGTGGGGTTATGCAGCTGTTTAAGTCAATTTTCTGGGCTTCCCATTCACATTATGAAACATTTCATTATTATTATTATTATTATTATTATTATTATTATTATTATTATAGATTTTTAGCTATGTAGATCACACTTTAAAATTTGCCAGATTATTCTTGAGTAGAGGTGTTGGAGACATCTATGCATGCTTTTAAGCCCAAAAAGAAAATGGTATAGAAAATGCAGACTGCAGAAGATTGTGTTTAGTCCTTTGCTGTCAAATGTAATAGGATGTAACATAAAAGCAATTTTAAATAATTAAAAATGTTGTAAATTTTGTTTAACAATATGGCTTCCACTCAAATTATTTGGAAGTGTATAAATAAGCATTTGATCCAGCACATCCTATTATTATTATTATTATTATTTTAAGTTTAATTTTGCTTACAGTTTAGCGTAATCCTGATTTACATCTTGGCTAGAAAACCTCACAGGGATTCAGGGATTAAGTGAAGTGAAGTGACTTGTGGCCAAGTATGGTGACCCAAACTTGGAATTTGTGCTCTGCATTTAACCCATCCAAGTACACACACACACACACAC
>CM075014.1:20450862-20469689 GCA_037576675.1 Pangasius sanitwongsei | reverse complement strand
AGGGTCTCACCTCAGTCGTGGTATTGAGGGTGGAAGAGAGCGCTGGTCATTCACTCCCCCCACCTACAATCACTGCTTGACCTGAGACTCAAACCCACAACCTTCAGGTTCACCTTCGGGTTACAAGTCAGATTCTCCCCCAAGTGTGTTGGACATTATTTCTGTTAATGCTAGTATGTCATCTTGTGGTTAAGACAGTCAGACAAATAGTTTTAATTATTTTGTTCAGTTGCAGAGGGGATTAGTCAAGGGACAGGGTTGCTCTGAATGTGCATATGCTTAATTATCTGTATAAATGTTTATTTAATGGGAACAATGTGATATGTCTGTAACACTGTGATATGTCCAACTTTTGATGTTTATAGCATGACGCAAACAGATGACAGTCGTCTCACTTCATGTAACCGAAGCCAGACTTTTGTAGGTGTTATAAAAACACAATGTGTTGAGCAGGCTTAGATCTGGAGCCAAATCCTTTCCACAGGTCAGTACCTCTAAGACTTATCTGATTGCCAGAATATATTTTTGGGTTTTAAATCTCTTTAGCTCCAGAGAAGGCTGAGGAAAGCTGATGATCTCATCAGATCAGTATCATACGGGATGATGAATCAAACAGAAATGACTTGTTAAATCTGCTTTAATATTTTGAATATATTACTGTAGCTGCTGAGCAATCCATTACCTATGAGTAATTTCTTCTTTACTTATTACTGTATTTCTATTTAACTTTATAAAACACATGAAACCTGTGCCAACTGTAAAATACAAAGACGATGAAATAGTGATAAAATCAAAATAGTCATAAAATAAAATGATTTAAAAAAATATAAAAAAATAAAGATTAACTGGTTCAGAATCCACAAGTAACTAAAATTGCATGGTAGATTTGTATCCAAAAAACAACAATTAAATCCAGCCTGTTTAGCTGAGGCTGATATACAGTAAATTTTTTTCTAGAAAGGGAGATTTTTTGCTGTCCTAGCATGTTGCCTGATGAGATGTTTTGATATTTTGCTTGTCTAGGGCTGTATTCAGGATTGTCTACTTAAGCCCAAAAGTTACATCAATATTTACACTGAGAAGGTTACGTGTATTCAGAATCAGGTTACACACATGAAGTCAATTTTCTGGCTGCACCATTCAGAATATAATAATTACCCGTGTGGAGTTCATGCCTCTGAGGTTGCCAGATCTTTCTTGAGTAAAAGCATCTGAGAAGGGTTTATACAATAGAACGCATTTATACAATAGATCTTTCCTTCAAGCAAAATGCAGATTGAAGAAGCTATAGAATTTTTTCCTCGCTATCAAGTGTAATACGATGTAACAGCACCTCTCAGATTTAGTCCTGATTTATTTCTTTAGGCATCATTACACTGACTGACAGGTTTTTAGCTGTAAACAGTGGTTTTAGGCCCTGTTTTCTTAGAATTTTTACACACTTGCTAATATCACAATGTTTATATTGAGTTACATCACATTCCCTTGATATTTCCACATAATGTGTGATAGGAGGAACAATAAAACTATTGACTAGTGCACCCACCTGTGATGAACAATTTCATTTTTATGATACAAGCATTCCATTTCCAATTCAATCTCAAATATGATTCTTGTAATTTCATGTTATTTATAATTTTTTATAATCTTCCCAAATGTTCAGCATGAGGCTGGTCATTAAAGAAATATTTCCAATTATTCCCCAGGCTCCATGAAACAGAGAGTTCTTCGCATACCAAGCCTGTGGACGGTCTGAAGCTGTGTTAGCCAAAACCAACCTCTCAAACTGTGTTTATCCATCAGATCAAACAGTTTAATGAAACTGATACAGATCACATGTGAGAAATTTTAAAGAATAAACAGGCAGAGATAGCAGAGACCCTCACATTGCAGAACAAAGTTGTTTGCATTAGAATTTATCACCTCCTTTGGATGTCTGTGGTCAGCCAGTGAAAGCAGAGTGAAGGCACCGACCTCCTTCCTTCCTTACATGCAGAACAATTGCCAACATACAGCTCAGTTAAGAAATTACAGGAACACACACATTTAATTGGATGCTAGACGTTCTGTAAGTTCTTCTCTAAACAAAACTATGCAAAGTGCTCAAAGTTCTCCACGTATACAGTTTGCACGACTTGAAACCCAACCTGGGCACAGTGTGTTTGGGCCCACAGTGTTTTATAAACAATACCAGAGTGGGAAAATCCAATCCACCTGGGAATAAACCCAAGCGCACATGGGCCTTTTCTCAGACAGATCTCTGTTGGGGACAAAAAATGTAAATACAGAATCGTTTTGATCTCTGGAGATGTCTGGACTTCTTTTTCATTCTCTGTCAGCTAGCGTGACATCTGTCCACCCAGCCTTCTGTATAATTTCACTTTCTATGCTGGTGGTATGGATGCTTAGTTAAAGTGAGTGGTTAACATGTCACATGGGCCTGGTTACTATCTTCCCCTTTTGTACACTCTGTTGCATGAAAATCCCAGTACATACAAGTGATGAAGTGTAGGAATTTGGCATACTTTCTTAGGCCATATAGTATGGTATGATAAGTAAGGAATAAAACACTTGCTGCTGTGCTGTTGTAGGAAAATAATCAATGACACAAAGTTAATTATTTACCAATAACATCACTCAATAAAAACAAAAAAAAAGTGTTTTATTCCCGTTATACCACAGCAATTTGGAAACAAGTATTATTTCTTAATTAAATAATGACGTTATCCATTAGTTGCATTTAATGTTGTGGAATATCTGTGAAACAAGTTAGTTCCTGTTCACTTACAATATAATATAAACTACATAAATTATTCACTATAACTATAAGCAGTTGTTCCCGCACCAGGATCACTTTTTTCTCTCTCTCTTAAAGTTAATAAAACAAAAAAAAACAAAAAAAAACAACACAGTTGGTCATGTTACTAAGAAACAACTATGTATTAATATAAACCTTTCAGCTATGACTACTGTCAGAGCAAAGCAGTCAACACCTTCTGACCAATCAGAACCGGGAATTCAACAGCACTGTGGTACAATGGCCATCATCTACCATGTTTTCAACGGGTTCAGCAAAAGTGCTGATCGCTTGCTTGGCCCAACAAAATGAATCCCAACTGTCTTTTAAACTTTCCCACATGTGACTGGTTTAGAGTGGAGCGCCAGAGATTTGAAATGCCGATATATTAGGCTTGAAGGCAGTGATCTCAAAGCCTGATCTGACGTTGGCTTATCTTTATTTTTTATTCTTCCTCTATCATATACCACGGTCTAGCCTTTATATAAATATACTTTTTCGTGGTATGCCTATTGCACTGCATCGCGTTTAATGGCTATCTACTCCGACGTTAACCTATACACATACATCACCAGAGCAGAGCGATGTATTCAACACAATACCACTTCAGTGAATTGCAAAGTGTTTTTTCCCCACTGTGAATATTGCTGAGAGAAAGTCGAATGCCATTTCAGACCTCTTTAACACCCTTACCTCCCTCTGCAGCAATAACACACTGTGGTCTGGTGGTTAGCATGCCCACTGGTTCTCTCTCAATCCCTCTCATTCTCTTCCTCTCTCTCTCTCTCTAAGTTTATAGCTGGAAAGTGTTGAAATGCGGTGCCAAAATTGCTTCCTCTCATCTTGTCTAAGTGATCTCCATTTATTTGAACAGCTTTTTTGGAAAGGAGGTACAGCCCTTCCAACATCCGCCAGCCTTACCTTGGTCAACATACACAATCGTCTGCAGAGAGCCATGCGAAAATCCTCATAGTAGGATTATTCATTAAAAATAATAGTTAAAGTAAATAAATAAGTAAATAAAATACAAAATGGTCGCATGGGTGACAGGTCAGTTTGCTTAGTATTTCTCTGCTGTGGTTAATGTTGCATAGCATATTTGGAATTATTATTATAGGATATAAGTGTTAAATCAGATAAAACTGATTCACCAAGATCTGAGCATTGAAATTGCAAAAAAAAAAAAAAAATTGCAATTTGATGCAATTAAAGATTCATACTGAAAGTTTAACATTATATTTTAATACATATGGTGTAGATTTTGAAAACTGGTATTGTAAAAATCCAGGTTGTGTAAATTCAGGGAAAACATCCAATGGATATTCAGAAAAATTGTTTCTGTCCAAGTCATAAATTTCCCACAGAAGCACTTGCCATATGTTTGGCCTTAACCGTGCAAATGAATTCACCTCTATAAAAGACAGGTCTTAAAAATTCACGTTTAACAAATCTGGCACTACAAAGTTTTGGATTAAGATTAAGAAATAAGCAGTAGAACATTTGGCACTGTATATTCACATGGCTGTGAAAATTTAACTTGAGGAAATTTTGTGAAAAATCCAAGTTAAAAAGAGCAATTACACATTTTCTTTTTTTTTCCCCTGAGAATCTGTTCTTAGAATTTCCTAGATTCTTTTTTGTATATTTTTTTATATACTTGCATATCAAAGAGAGTTAAGATTTGCAGTACAGTGTTCAACAACATAAAATTACATTTCTTTCTTCTATTTTTTGTTACTTTTTTATAAATGAATGAGAAAATGACTGTGAAAATAACTTTCAATAAAATCAATCACAATTTATAAATGCTGTAAAATATTTTCCATCCAAGCCAGAAATTTCACCATGTGTTTGGCCTAAAGCAGAGGACTGCACGCCTGTTTATTGCAGTCAGAGTACACAAGCCTAAGGTCATGCATGAAACCATTTACTTTCCGCATTTATGACATATAAACTCCAGGCACTGGTCCAGTGGCTACAACCTTGTCATGTAAACATGCCGTGAATGATGGAAAGGGTGTTAACGTTAGCTCTGGCATGGAACGAGGGCCGCAAATGTTCAGGCCTAATATTTTGGTTTGAGTGCAGGTCATGGACTTTGAGTGTAAGCCACAGCAGCGAGTGTGGTCTACCTGGCTACACTGAATCAGCATAAAATCCTTGTTTAGGATCCTAATCTGGGGGTGAGAAGTGAACTAGTGTCCAAGGCTGAGACACAATACAGCGATGGAGACAAATAGGAGCACAAGAAAGCTTTATCATCACTTTGTTTCTTTGGAAATGCTAACATACCAAAGTAATCTTTTTAGATTGCTTTGAATACTATTAGAATCAAATGTTACCAATGTAATATTATCAATTTATTATTTTTTTTTATTATTTATCTATTTTTTCAATTTAAAAAAAGAAAAACAGACCAGAAGACACTGTGAATACCTCAGTAAAAGTCCTGCTGATAGGCTCCAAGGCTTAGCTAATATAGCAAATTCTCCACAAGACATTTATTTGATTCTTATAAATTACTGACTAGTGATGGCTAGTCGTGATATTAGATATGAGAACTTAATCTTAATATCAATCAATAACTCAACAGTGAAACTCTTAGGGATGAACAATGCATTATACAGTATGCGGAGGTCTTATCAATGGCATAATAA
Organism: Pangasius sanitwongsei; assembly: GCA_037576675.1. NCBI lineage: Eukaryota > Metazoa > Chordata > Actinopteri > Siluriformes > Pangasiidae > Pangasius > Pangasius sanitwongsei. The sequence continues at coordinate 20,464,235 of CM075014.1, read as the reverse complement.
GAATGATGTGGAGCAATGTATTACATGTACATTTATTCATTTTTAAGTGTTTCCTCTGAATACAAAACATGGTAAACAAAAGTAGCCTTTTGTTGGTAATGAATGGTATGAAGAAACGAGGCTGGGGCTGATTTCTTTCTAGCCCCAGCCTCGTTTCTTCATACCATTCTGTGTATTTTTCTTATGACAATTGGTCATTGCACTTGATTCCACAAAAATCCCAAATAATCCAACTTAAGATATTTGTTAACAGCAAATAATTTGATGTGGATGCCAAAAATCTTTGTGTTTGAAAGACAAGGTGGCTTAGCTTCTGCTAGCACATTTCTACCTGCTGCCCCTGCTCATGACAGTAAGAGGAATTCAGCATCTCCAGAGCCACAGAAAGCAAGTGTTAAATGTTAATTAACACAGTACAAATGTGAACATATGCTGCGATAAAGGCATCAGAGCTAGACTCAACAAACAGCAGGAGGAGAAGCTTTCGTGGAGTCTTGGAGAAGAATCTTAATGAAGTGATTCTCTTAAGTTTCATACTGAGAGGAAACAAAGCATCAGACGTTCAGGACCAGTTCAGATTATTCATCATTTAGCCAAGGCATATAAGGAGGGAGAAAAATTCTTTAAAAAAAAGTGGTCTCTTTTTTTTAGTCATTTTATAAGCAAGTGTCAAATGTTTAAAACTGAATTTAGCACAAACCATTTTGGCAGCAATTGTGTACAGCAGAACAAATATACAAAACCAGCTCCTGTAATGGCTGGAGGGTCGACTCTGTCATCAGCATCCCCAAAATTAATTCCTCCTTCACTTTGTTAGGTTGCCAGCTATAGCAATTTTGGAAGGGGGACAATGTTAAACATAGGATTATTAACCACACAGGATGGAGTAGAAAAGGATCTGGAGAGCAAAGAACGCTCAGCAGAGTGTCTAGAGGACACTAACTAAACCACAGAACAAATGATAGACAACAGCATACCATATGACACAAAATGAAGAAGACAAAGAAATTTGATTTATAACATCATGACATTTAGTATATTAGCTTTCACAGATGTTCCTTCAATATCCCAAGTAACAAAAATGTATAAACAATGTATGTTAAGATGTTAATAGTAAAACATTTCAAATGATATATAAAATGATCTCCCCTTATAACTGTGAGAAATATTCTTTAATAATATGCAACTTTGGTTTTATTACAGCCTCTAATCTCTTAGATCCTCTGAATATTTCCTTTTTCCATCAGCTGTAGGTTATCAACTTTTGAGAAAGGATGAAATTGAGTGCCATGTTCCTGGTTTTAAAATGACAAAATCATTCCCCTTTAAAACATTTTTGTTACTTGAAATCACCTTAAGATGTCTATTAGCTTTAACTTTCAGAAATATCTAAAGGCCTCAGCATTCTTAATGTGGAGATGATGTCTGTATGAATGCTTCAATCACAGGGTTTAACACATGGCATGTTCCTCCTCAGGGTTCGCCCAGCTGCGAAGACTCCACACGATATCCCTTTGTGGCACGATTACGTCATATTTTCCATGGAAGACAGATGAAGGTCGTATGTAAGATCTGTTATAATTAGTGCTGAGATTATGCTCAAATGTAACTACGCTATATGTTAATAAATAGGCTGTTGTATTAATTGGCTGACATAACTACCTAGTTAGCTACCTAGCTAAGTAACAGATCTAACATGATCTCATGGGAAACTTGGAGAAGAGATTTTTGTATAGTTAAAAGTTCTAGTTTTCTAAAAAAAAAAAAAAGACTTGGAACTGTCTCTGTTGTAGATTTCAACATGAAAACTTCAAGGCATCGCCCAGAAGAACAAATTGACGGGGTGCGAGATGGGACACTTTTTCTAAGAGTGTACATACATTGGACGAATGAAAACTTTTTCACTTGTGTGAGTGAACTGGAAAGACTCTGCATGAGGAGTATTAAAAACTACCCGAGTATCTCCTTGATGAAAAAATGTCTTTTGTTTGCCTTGCATTCGTGTCACATGAGGAGGCCACAGGTGAGTCTGAGAGATATTCTGGATGCGTCCAAAGCCATGTCTTTTGTGCAGCCATGAGCTCGCTTTTCCAGCTGCATCTGGGACCGATATGTGCATCTGGCAATGGGAATGATACCTAATCCTAAATGATGAGGAGAGAATTCTGGCAGATCCTGGAGAATTCCATATCACAGGTATACACTACTCCTCCGCTTGGCCCGACACTCTCCCTCCACCTCTCTGTCTCATGTCCATCTGGTTCATGCTCCCTTTTGTTTCCCTTTTTGTTTATTTCTAGGGCTGCATCGGTATTCTTTTCAGACCAAGTATGAGTTTGTTTTGTCGATACTGAATATGATACTGATACCAAAAACAGAAAAGTTAGTATTAATCAGTCAGGGGCATCATGAAACATTTTATTTAGCTCTGTTTATGTTGCTTTAATGAGATGATTTACCAGGTTACTTGTATTGCTGTAGTTTCTCCTCTTGGTATTTTCACAGAGCACACTTTGTAGTCTGCTTGGCTTTGATTCTTATCGTGAAATACGTCCAGATCGCCGTCATTTCATGTCATCTGTTCATTAGTGCATGCGGTGTACGTTAGGGCTACGTTATGTAGTATCACATGGTATCGAATGTTGGTACTGGAGTATTTTTTAAAACTAAAAGTAAATGGGCACAGCATCAGACCAATACCTGATACCAGTATCAGTATCAGTGCATCCCTAGTCATTTTACTTGTACAGTTTTCCGTTACAGTCTTGTGTTTGGTGATAGTATGAGGCAGGCACTAACGTTCAGCATTCTGGTTCATCCCTGCACCATCAGCTGCCTCTGGTTAAGCAGATTTGGAGGTTGACTGTGAAGTTCCAGACCTTCAAGGACATGAATAATTGACTAAAACTCTTCAACATGATTAAGCATGTGGGTGTGAAATATCACTCGCATATCTGCAACTACCAGCTGACATGGAAAACTTTGAGGGATCTGGTTTTGGCCCGGCTTCAGAGCCAGGAGTGACAGAACTGATGATGGCATTAATAACGGAAAGCCTTTGTTCTGTTTCTTTCTATACGTGACTTGGCTATCATTTTATTTACAATGCATCAATTCATGGGGGTTTTATGGGCGATTGAGATGAGTGATCACTTTTTACCGCTGTGGTCATTTTTTAACCAGTATGTCTTCATGGAGAATTGACTTTTCAGCACCTCAGCATGATAATGTACTAAAAATAATCATGAGCTCAGTGTTGCTTTTACAAGCTTTTGTGCCTGTTTGATAATGTGAAAGAAAATCCATAATCTCAGAGAAAATGCTACATACCTCGTTCATTCAGCCACAAGAACATTAGTGAAGCTACTAAGGGTGAATGAATGAATAAATGATGGTCTTTGTCCTGTGAGCTTCATATCTGACCACTCACACCTGCATGAAAGATAGAATCTCCTGCTCCTGCAGATTCCCAGTCCCTATGCAAACTTCTAGGCTCAACCAGCTTCCCTGTGGAAAAAAAAAAAGCCTCCTGCTATTCATATCTCTTTTTGTATCTTTTTAAAACACATTATCTCTACATTCTGAATATTGTATTTGTATCCCCTTCTATCTATCTATCTATCTATCTATCTATCTATCTATCTATCACATGCTGCCTGTGTCTCTTATACTGGCTCTTCCTCATACACTTTCATAACTCATCTACACTTGCACAATAAAAGTAAAGGAAACATGACTGGATACAGGAGGTTTTTTCTCTGGTCGTGTCTCTCTGCCAAGCTCAATATTAGCCTGGCCGATGCGGTCGTGTGCAGCGGGGCGACTGCCATTGCACAAGCCACCAGCCTGGTTTAAAAGAGACAACACCCACACGCACACTTCCTCCCTATTGCTCTGTTTTTGGATTGTTGAATGAGCTGCCTTTCATGGCCTGGTGGTCAGCTGTTTGCAGGAGAGGTACATTAGTCGGTGGTTTGTAAAAAAAAAAAAATAAATAAAAAAAAAAGGAAAGAGATGAATAGCAGAATGCATACTAGTTTGCTTTTGTTTGCTAGTTTTCTCTCACTCATTACTTTGCTAGTGATTGTTTGCTAGTTTGCTTTCATTTACTAATTTGCTTTTGTTCACTAGTTTGCTTTTGGCCCCATACTTTGCTTTCAGTCATTAGTTTTTCACTCACTAGTTTGCTTTTCTCTTACTAGTTTGTCTTTGCTTGCTAGTTAGCTTTTGTTTACTAGTTTGTTTTCACTCACAAGTTTCCTTTGTCTCACTAGCTTGCTTTCTAGTTTGTTTGCTAAATTGCTTTCACCCACTAACTTGCCTTTGTTTGCTAGTTGGCTTTTGCTTGCTAGCTTGTTTTTGCTCACTAGTTTGCTTTTGTTTACTAGCTTATTTTCACTCACAAGTTTCCTTTGTCTCACTAGCTTGCTTGCTAGTTCATTTGTTTGCTAAATTGCTTTCACCCACTAACTTGCTTTTGTTTGCTAGTTTGCTTTTGCTTGCTAGCTTGTTTTTGCTCATTGTTTGCTAACTTGTTTTTGCTCACTAGTTTCCTTTGGCTTGCTAGCTTGTTTTTGCTCACTAGTTTTCTTTTGCTTTCTAGCTTGTTTTTGCTCACTAGTTTGCTTTTGCTTGCTAGCTTGTGTTTGCTCACTAGTTTGCTTTTGCTTGCTAGCTTGTTTTTGCTCACTAGTTTTCTTTTGCTTTCTAGCTTGTGTTTGCTCACTAGTTTGCTTTTGCTTGCTAGCTTGTTTTTGCTCACTAGTTTGTATTCTCTCACTAGTTTGTTCCTAGTTTGCTTTTGTTTGCTAGCTTGTTTTCACTCACTAGTCCGCTATTCACCAATTCATTTTTTATTGTCAGGTATGTTTCATATATGAGGAATTTGTTTTGGTGAGTACATGTGTAACTTATTAAACAGAAAAAAAAACAGGGAACAATTTACAAATATGCAGGAAATAAAAAAAAAAATTGGCCTTTGGAAGTAAAAAACATGGTATGACTAGCAAAAGCCAATGAATAACGGAATGCATCCTTAATGGATAATTACACATCGTTAGATGGAGTGCAGAAGAGAGAGAGAGAGAGAGAGAGAGGGTGTGTGTGGAAAGGTGAAAAGTGTGTGTGTGTTTGTGTGTAGGTGAACTCTTTGGCTATAGGTGGATTTCAAACTGTGAGTCACCTAAATAAACAGTAGCGTGATGAATACTTTGGCCCACTGTGGTGAGTGTCTAATGCTATATAATAAGTCTGAGTCTCTTTGGGCTATTTAAAAGTCCATCCATCAAAAATCAATTTGCAAACCAAACATTATCAAACCGCAAGTGAGCTACAAACGGTCATTTTAGTTCTCAAACGGACCTCAGTTGAACTCGTTATTTTGTAGCGATGAAAGCAGTGTTAACTTCTATAAAAAGTGAAGCATAGTACAGGATTACAGTGTCTCAGAATGTAATAATGTGAATACTGAAAGCAGATGGTCGCCATTTATTTGTCATTTATTTTCCAAATGTTCCCAGAGAAAGTTAAGAGCCTAGTCATTGTACAAGACAAAAAGGTTAAGTTTATCTAGATTATTGTTTTTCTTTTTGCTAGTTTCATCCATCTCTTTTTATAGGTATTTATTAAGAAAGATTATTCATTATTAAAATCTGGTTATGTTCATTTGTGTCCTTGATTTTGTTTATTATAGGAGTGGACATGTTGACAGGTGCTAACTTTTGCAGCAGGAGCTAGCAATGTATCAGCAACTTTAAAATATAATGTAATGATGGCATTTTTTCTTATGGAGACTGTCAATAGTTCTACACTACAGATCATGATGGTCTTTTGGACTATATTTACATTTATTTATTTGAATGAAGATTTTATTTGAGATGACACACAAGTGTGGCAGAATCCAGTCCATCCATGTTCATAAAATATCATACACTAAGTTTTATATTAAACAACAGGAAAAGGTTTAATTGAAAACACTGCTCACTGCTCAAATGCTAGTTTGCTTTCTCTGCCTAGTTTGTTAGGTTATTTTTGTTCACTAGATGGCTTTCACTCACTAATTTGTTTTGTTTGCTTTCTCTAATTAGTTGGCTAGTTTTTTTTTATCTACTAGTTTGCTTTCTCTCACTAGTTTTCTTTTGGTTACTAGTTTGCTTTCTCTATCTATTTGGCTAGAATGCTAGTTTTCTTTTGTGTATTAGTTGCTTTCTCTTGCCAGTTTACCTTTTCTTGCTAATTTGCTTTTGTTTGCTAGTTTGCTTTCTCTGACTAGCTGGCTAGTTTGATAGTTTTCTTTTGTTCGCTAGTTTGCTTTCTCTTGCTAGTTTGCTTTTGTTTCCTTTCACAGATTAGTTTGCTTTCACTGACTAGTTGGCTAGATTGCTAATTTTCTTTTGTTTACTAGTTTGCATTTTCTCACTCGTTTACTTTTCTTTGCTGGTTTGCTTTCTTGAATTATTTGCTTTCTCTTGCTAGTTTGCTTTTGTTTGCTTTCTTTGACTAGTTGGGTAGAATGCTAGTTTTCATTTATTCATTAGTTTGCTCTTTCTCACTAGTTTACTTTTTGTTGCTAGTTTGCGTTCTCTGACTAGTTGACTAGTTTCCTTTTACTTTCTCTTGCTAATTTGCTTATGGTTGCTACTTTCTCTGACTAGTTTGCTAGTTTGCTTTTGGTCACTAGGTTTTCACCCACTAGTTTTCTTTTGTTTTCTAGTTTGCTTTTGCTCCCTAGTCACCAATTATTCTGAATCAGAATCCGACTCAGTTTTATGTGCTACATATATGGTGGGAATTTGTTTTATAACATACTAAAGAGGCAACACTGGACAATTTACAAATATGCAAGGAACATGAGAAATACATAAGGGACTAAACTAAACTAAAATAAAGGAAATAGGATGAATAATATGTGAGGAAAATACCATGAAATAAATGTATATACATATGTGCAAGATATGAAAATGATTTTCTTTACATGAATAGATATGCTTCTGTTACTAAATGTGCTAAATGCTAGTAAATGTTCACCATGTTGACCATTTGTAAAATGTAGAAGCCATTGTAGAATCAATTCCAACTACCTGTATTCACCTGTAGTTTCTGTTATCACTATCATTTTATTCTGAAAATTCCTGATTATGTTACGAAAATAAGCAGATGTCAAGCATAAATACAGCCTTGCAGTTTGGAGAGTTTGCATCCTCATGTTTTCACCCTCTATTTTTCTCAGATCAAATCTGTATTAATGAACAGGCCCTCGCAATGGGACTTCCCATTTAGAGGCTGACACTGAGAAGAATGAGGCAGCGAGCCGACTACAGGCGTCTGTCATAGACAAACGAGAGCACGGACCACCAATGAGCTCACGACAGACATGCTGAGCCGTCGCTCGCTCATTTGTCTCACTGCTTGAGTACATCGATGAGATTGATATGCACACCCAGTGAGTCAAAGAGCAGACAAGTCCCACAGAGAGGCAGAGAGAAAATGAGATACTTGTTGTTTTTCGAATCGAAATAAGCAAAAAGGGTTTGTGATTATTCACATGAACGTTTAGATGAACTGTAGACTAGCGTGTGACCCAGGAGAACACTCTATAGTTATTTTAATATCGGCTTGTCACTATGTGAACTAGAGCTTATACGTATAATAACTTCTGAGCCACTTAGCAGCTTTCTTAACGGAGACATGCAGAAAAAGCTCCCTCTGGTAAAACACTGCTCAAACAGCAAAAAACACTCATTTACTTTTGGGTTTGTTTTGTTTACTAGATTGCTTTCACTCATTGGTTTGCTTTCACTCACTAGTTTTCATTTGTTCACTAGCTTTCGCTCACTAGTTTGCATTTCACTCATTGGTTTGCTTAGTTTTTGTTGTTCTCTAGGTTGCAATAGCTCTCTAATTAGCTTTTGTTCTCTAGTTTGCTTTTGGACTAGTTTGCTTTTGTTTGCTAATTTTCTTTCACTCACTAGTTTGCCCATGAGATTGGTTTTGTTTGCTAGTTTGCTTTTGTTTGCTAGTTTACTTTTGTTTTCTAATTTGCTGTGACCCACTAATTTGCTTTCGCTGTCTAGTTTGATTTTGTTTGTCAGTTTGGTTTTTGTTCACTTGTTGGCTTGTTTACTTTTGCACATAAGTTTTCTTTTGCCCACTAGTTTGCTTTCATTCACTAGTTTGCTTTTGCTCACTAACATGCTTTTGTTCACTAGTGTTCACTTTTGTTTTCTGCTTTTGTCAATTTTTTTGTTTGCTTGTTTGTGTTTATTTGCTAGTTTACTTTTGCCTATTAGTTTGCTTTTGTCTGCTAGTTTGCTTTTGTTTGCTAGTTTACTTTTACTTTTGCCTATTAGTTCGCTTTTGTATGCTAGTTTTCTTTCGCCCACTAGTTTGCTTTCATTTGCTAGTTTGCTTTATCTTGCTCATGAACTTGAACATTTAGTGTAACTATGCATACCAATAATTGTAGTAAGTTAAATGTGTCCCAGAAGAAAAATCTATAATTATTTTTAGATTGGCTTGCCGCTATGTGAATTAAAGCATGTACTTATAATAGCTTTCGAAATAATGGTTCTTAGTTTCAGTTCAGCCTCTTAGTGGTATTCTTATTAAAAACACTGAGAAAAATACTCCCTTGGTATGAGAGCTGAACCTGACCTGAACTCCTACTCATACAGCTTTTTATGCATTGAAGCTTTTATTAAATTGCTCTTTTGCTACATACCTGGATGTTCAGCTATTGTTTCACCCACCATGAGAAACAAATTAAAGCCCCCAAATTCCAGATTTGAACATGCCATTGCCTTCCAAATTTCAATGAATATAGTAAGTGGAAAGGATTGAGGCTCCTTTCACCACCACAGAAGCGTATACAGCCTACAGGTGGGATGTACCAGAGAGATGGTTTTACTGAAGTGCTGTGACTAATCCACAAATGCTGTGGATGAATAATATCCATATTTTTCATTTATGTCTTGACATGCTTCTTTTTCTTATTAAATACAGCTGAATTTGTTATGCTTTTTATCCATTGGCAGCATTGGCAGTGTGTTGCATATGGTATGTCAGTTTGTGGAGCACTTTGTGATGGCATGCAAAGTAGGGAACATGTGCTGCCTGTTGGTAAGGCATGTAGAGCGAGTAACTTGTGTACCCTTAAGCTTAGTCTGGGATTAATGAGCAACTCTCTTGCTGCTCATGTGCCAAATCACCAATCGATATAGTTCTGAAGGCAGCTCTATGTTTTTTTAAAAAAAAAATTTTTTTATAAACATACCATTCCACTGTTTAATATCTGACACATTTATATGTTTGTAGACTAATAGCAAGCTACATATCCAAAAAAGTTTTCTATAACAGCAGCTCTGACAGTGCCAGCTGCAAAACAAATTACAGGTTTATATAAATGCACTCGTTCACAGGGACTTGTATGGCATACAATCTGCATAGATTTTGGTTAATAATAAGCAGATTAAGAAAATCTGGTGTTATTTAACAAAGAAGTCATTTTAGAAGACATTGTTAGAAGATATTTAATTTATGACATTTAAAATTAATGTTTATGCTCAATATTTGTGGAAGGAGTCTCCAGTGTCAGCACTTTGTGCCACGGGAAAGTCTTCAGAACAGAAGGTTTTGATATTTTTGCAGTTTCTCTGTAACATGACACCATGGAGATTTTTTTTGTCTTATTAACTTTGAGAAAGTGAAAAATGAGAGGCTGGTGAGGGAATAACTGTTCATAACTGCTATTAAGAAAGTGAAAACAGGAACTACCTTGTCTCGCAGATATGCTGTAACATTAAAGTGTAACTATAAATGGTTGGAAAGAGTGTTGTTTTGTTCATTAATAGCTTAAAAATTGTAATCATTGGCAAATTGCTGTGCTGTGCTCCAGAGTGGCACAACAGAAAAGCGTTTGCGCTATAATCATTGGGAAATGGTGAGTTTGAATACCAAAGATTCCACAGCCATCTGTGGCTGGGAGTCAAGTGAGCAAAATTGGCTGTGCTCTCTGGGTGAGAGGGATGCCATTATTCTCTTTCCACTGTCAATCACAGTGGCACTAAGCTAATCATGGCCGTCTACTCATGTATGTGAAATAGATGAGATAGCACTTTCCCATTGAGTATGTTTAAAAGCAGTTTAAAAGATCAGCAGTTTAAAAAGAGGCCATTGGCTGGCTTCACACGTGTTTGAGGATGCACATGTTTGCCTTCACCCTCCGCAGTTGGTAGCTGTTGAAAGATATGGGAGAGCTGACTGGTTGGTGGGAATTGGCAGGTGACCAAATTGGGAAGAAAATGGGGAAAAATATACTGTGGTATAAGAGGATTAAAACACTTTGGGATATCCTTTTATAGGAAAATAATCCGCTTTGGGGTGTTAACATTAACTCTGCTTCACATCACATTACCCTGTTGTTGATTCTTTTCCTATAACAACATACCAAAGAGTTTTCTGTGTTTCCTAACCCACCTTGAGATAAGAAGTCAGACAGATTCCATTTGGTTTTTAGCCAAATCAGCCCTGTAACCTCAGCGAACGTCTTGGCTGATCAGCTACATTTGCGGTAAAAGGGGAACTGTGTGTATTTGATTTTTCACCCAACTTTAAATCTACAGCAACATCTTCTCCACACACTCCCTATTTATAACAGAGTCACTCAGAAACTCTCGGTTTCAGTTTCAGTCTGAGTAAACTGTGAACACTGGAGTGGTGTTGGGTGTAGACAGTGTCATCATACATGCTTACCGCATAATGTCAAGTACTCTGACATGGTTTTGTTGGCTATATCTGGAAACAAAACAAGCCGTAGCTTGGAGAAGCATTTGAAAATGATGATGTTACATCCTAACCAGCTGGTTTTCACTCAAGCCTCCATGGCGCTGTGGGAGGCTTTGCTCTGAAGATGTGAAAAGACCAGGAAAGATGAGACTGGCAGTTTTTCCAGCTACTCTGACTCAGTAAAGATCTGCTGTCTTAAATCTTAAATCTTGGATACTCAAATAGCGAGGACTTTCACAGTTTTCTGAAGACTTGTTATTTCACACAGATTTTCCAGCAAGTGCGTCTTTGTCTGATGACACTTTGATTTGAGTGGGGCTTTAAAGAGAATTGAGAATTGGAGGAAAAAATCCCTAATTCTGTCTTCTTGGCTCAGCAACGCACAAGTCCCGCCATGTTAAAAGAGAAAAGAGATGGAGCTTATGAATAATGCCTTTAGCCTTTGGCATAACTGGGACAGAATTAATCCTCCCTAGCAAATACATACCTCCCTCTGTGATTAATTTTACATCCATAATGCAATAATTAGGCCTCATAGACACAAGTTTTATGACACATACAGCAACTAGTATGATTTAAACCTCTGGTCCAGTATTTCAGATTAACTCTCTCTCTCTCTCTCTCTCTCTATAGAGAGAGAGAGAGAGAGAGAATGTGGTATGACAGTTACATACATCTTCTAATCGTCTAAATCTGGCATGAAAAATGCAGCATACGCCTTTTGGCGAACTTTATAAAGAGCTGACTTTAGCGCACTGAAAGTTCTCCCTTCTTACATTCATATTTCTATTTTTTTTTACTCAGTGTGGAATCACAATCCCCTCTTTCCTCTCTAACTGTCAGGGAAAAAGTCATGGATAAAAAATGAGCCCCGATCTCTCTGTCTGCTCTAAAAGCCATCGGTCTAGCAGATATCTCGAACATACCCATGCTTCAGTATCACCGATGTGTACTGATGGGTCTGGAAAAAAGATCTATCCACCTTAGGCCTGAATATTGGGGGAATCAAGGCAGCACACTTCTAAAATGAAGTGAGAGAAAGTGAACTGAAGAGAAGCACAACTGCTGTGAGACTCAGAGACAAAATGTCTGCGTATTGAATGTGGTGAAGTGAGGTGGGAGCCAAGCGACTTGTTTTAACATACTGGAACAGGATAAAAAAGCACTCAGATGGTCACAAGGCAATTTCTTTGTTTTTATATGTCATCACATCGGTATAATAGGTACTGAAGTCATGCATGTCTGCTGTGAATATAAGGAAACCATGTGTCTCTGGACATTGCCCAGTACGTTTCTCGTGTCAGTTCAGTGGGAGCCTGAAGAAAATGAACTACAAGTACATTTAATGGATTAAAAGGATGGACAAATCTCGGTGTAGTTATATCCAGTTTGACATATGGGTTAGTGCTGTTGTGAGAGGAGTAATATTCATGGGTGCTTTCTTGTAGTCTTCTTCATTTTCTTACCATCATCACAATAATATTTTGATAATAAATTTGCTTTAGATTCAAATTGCTTTCTCTTGTTTTAATCCCAGTCAAGTATAACCACTTAGATTGGATTACTGGATGTGTGTGTACACGGCCACAGTGGCTACGTGAACGGCATTGTTTACAGTCACCTGTGTATCTTGTAGATAGATAGATAGATAAATAGATAAATAGATAGATAGCCTATTTATCTTAGCTACAAAAAAAGTAGCTGCACAACTAGCTAGACAAACATAATATATTGATGTCTTTTGGTATCGCTTCATATTTACATATACAGTAGATAACTTGCTAGACAAAACCAACACTTAAGTCCTGTTTGGATTGGATTAGTTTATCAAGGGGACATTGGTAAATCATTTTTACACGTCTTCTCAGTGATAAAACCCTTGCATCCAGACAGCAATAAAATGACCACAGGAGGAGTGAGTTTGTAGCTGGTTGTATTTTCCATGAACAAGGATGTTTGAGTCACGTGGTCATATGATCATGTTCCATTCATAACATGGTGTCCAAATGGTTATAGAGGCACTGGAGTAGAGGAGACACGCTGGCTCTTATTTCAGTTTGGAGTGAACCAAACTTCCAGCAACAGTTTGAAAATACAATAAAAAAAAATAATAATCACAAAGTGTATGAGAAGCATCCATTTTTCTTTTTGCAACCTGGGAAGTGTTTAATAGGGGAAGGTCACTGATACGAACGCTTCGAGACTGAGTACATGAATACAGCAAGCAGCAGTCAAACATCTTTTTTTCCAACACAAGGCAACATCTGCATAGAAAATCATGAATCCAGACTAAAATTATGAGATGACGGCTGAGTTTAGTGAAAAACAGTGGGTAATTCTTCCTGTAATTTTCTCAAACAGAGGAACACCTGTAAAATAGGAAATTACCCCAGGACCCCATGTCTGGATAGGGCCTTAGAGGCACTACATCTTATCTCTAACTATGTTGGCTACAAAACTAGTTAGCCACACAACTAGCTAGGAAAATATATATATATATATATATATATATATACACAGTCAGGTCCGGAAGTATTTGGACAATGACAGAGTTTTTGTGATTTTGCCTTTATACACCACCACAATGGATT
>CM075014.1:20352314-20450185 GCA_037576675.1 Pangasius sanitwongsei | reverse complement strand
TGGTCAATTAACTTCTTGTCAGTCAATTGTCCAAATACCTTTGAGCCCCTGAAAATGGAAGTACTTTGCTTAAAATGTCTGTAATTCCTAAATGGTAAATGCCATATTTTTGTGGAACCTCTTAAAATAAAGCTGAAAGTCTACACCTCGATCACATCGTCCAAATACTTCCAGACCTGACTGTATATATGTCCTTTAAATTTGTTAGCTACATAAATAATTAGCTTGATAACTAGCTAGACAAAACCAACACTTAGATGCACTACTTGTTATCACTAGTTATGTTAGCTACACAACTAGCTAGACAATTATGATGTCCTTTGAATTTGTTAGCTACATAAATAGTTAGCTGGATATCTAGCTAGACAAAGCCAACACTTTTAGATGTACTGCTTGTTATCTCTGACTGTGTTAGTTACAAAATTAGCTAGCTACACAACTAGAAAAAAAAATATGTATATGTCTTTAGCTACATACACTATATGGGCAAAAGTATGTGCACACCTGACCATCACACCTGTATGTGGGCCTTCCCCAAAGTGTTGCCACAAAGTAAATACATCTAGAATGTATTTGTATGCTGTAGCATTAAGATTTACCCTCAGTAAAACTAAGGGGTCAAGCCTAAACCTGTTCCAGCAAGACAGTGCCCCTAGGCACAAAGCAAGTTCCATGGAGACATGGTTTGGCAAGGTTGGAGTGAAAGAACTCAAGTGACACATTTGGTATGAACTGGATTACATGCCAGGCCTCCTTGCCCAACATCAGTGCCTGACCTCACTAATGCTCTTGTGCCTGAATGAACACAAATCCCTACAGCCATGCTCCAAAATCTAGTGGAAAGCCTTCCCAGAACAGTGGAGGTTATTATAACGGCAAAGGGGGACTAAATCTGGAATGGGAAGTTCAAGAAGTACATATGAATGAGATGGTCAGGAGTCTGCAAACTTTTGACTATATAGTGTAAATAGTTAGCTGGATAACTAGCTGGATACACAACAAGCTAGACAAAAACAATATGTTGATGTCCTCTAGCTTTGTTAGTTACATCAAAAGTTACAAAATAATATTTAGATGTCAAGCTTTGCTGTTAGCTCTGAGTGTCGTTTGCTATAGCTTTCATGTGTGCCATTTTGGGTGCAAACTTTTGATCTAACCAAGCAGGACATGTGATTAAAGGAATTGAGCTCCTACAGTGACCAAATCTGGTAAAGGTTAGCAAGAAGTGGTAACTAGCAACAGCTCTAACCATGTCAATCCTCTGCCTCACTGGCAAAAATTAAGCCAAACTCCATGATTTATCAGCCAACCATCACATGACCCTACGGACTTATTTGCTGAAGTCATGGTTAGGTTGACGTCATTCCGAGCACTCATTATTGTCACTCTACTTCCAGAACAAGCCAGAACAGCACTTATTAAATGTGAACATTGCTTGATGTTTGCCAGTGATTAGAGTCCCTGTAGAACGTGTTTAAAGCTTTTCAGCTCATTACAACTCTTTCTCAGCCACACAGTCAGGGAGACGAAAAAAAACAAACCAGCGTTTATGGGACCACGTCTGCTCTGAGTTGTAGTCTGTAAAAGCATTAGATACAATGAAATAAACTTGAAATTAGACTTGACAAATTCCAAATACTTTCCATGCATATAGTAAATCAAGACCACTGGCATTTGTCGACTGACCTACTCCACTCTAATTAGGGCCATATTTTGGTATAGAGGATCAGTTGAGCTGCAAAACGTGGGAGAGACTAAGTAATAGTGAATTCAAGGCATCCAGTAGGGGTGTAATGCAATATTACTCTATGTATCTGTGCAGAGCTCCAAATATCTGTATGTGTACTCAACCTGAAATGGTCTTTTTAAAAATGAAATATGAACCCTACTTCTATGCTCCTGGAAATAATGGGAAAATCCCAGTGATAGAAATGCCAGCTTTGTCAGCATTGTGAACGACAGTTCCTCAATCTCAGCTACATCACTCCAGTTCATAATTGCTCAACTAGAGATATGCGTGGAACTGTTTTTTTTTTTTATCCCACTTACACAGTTATTTTTTATTATTTTGTTTGTACCTGCCTAAGATATGTTCAAACAAATTTAAATTCCCAAAACATAAACTACCTAGCAGCCTGATTGAAACCACTGTGACCCTGATCAGGCAGTTACTAAGGATGTTGGAAATGCATTGTGTAGCACTGCATGTTCAATGTTAATGTTTGTCCTGCGATTCATATCTGATATCTGATCTGCATGAAAGTGTCCTGCAGGATCCCAGTCCTCAAGTTTCCAACAGATGTCCTGTGAACCTTTCTGGCAAACTTTAAGAAAAAGGACAGTTCTCCTGCTATTTGTATCTGTGTTATTCTTTTATCTGTTTAGAACAAATTATCTATTCATTCTGAATAATGTATTCATATTCGGTTTTATCCTTAGCATCCAGACATTCAGCCTGATCTTCACTCAAACCATAAAACAACCATTTTAACTTTAACTACATCACATATCATGGATGAACAATCCAAAAACACCTGTTTATTGGCACTTGAGCCAATCCTTGAGTTTATATCTCACCTCTGTAATGACTCTTTCCAAGCTGCTATGCGATCTGGATTTTATCCTCCCCCATCTCTCAGCCATGAATCATGTTTTTGTGGTCCCCCATTTCCCAAATGTTGCCCTTCACATTTTATGTGTGTCTAGTGAAAAGCCAAAGAGGTAGCCAATAACGTTATATTTCAGTTATTGGCCTTGAGATTTACTACATGTCACTTAATCTGCCTCTGTATCGAATCTTGGCCCTAATGCATGCAACAAGTCACAAGTGTATTGGTTCCCGATGATCCAGAAAATGCCTATGTGTAAAGCACATTGTACTGCGTTGTACAAATCTTGCTTTGTCTTTATAAATCAGTACTCGTGATCTGGCCCTGATAAAAGAAACTTTGACAGCTGACATGGTCTGTAACCACAGTAACAACTTTGAATATTCTTCCATAGATTGTACAAGAGGGAATATCTTGAATGATTTTTTTTTTAGTGATCTTGCCATCTGAACATCTGGTTTGGGAGTTGCTGTCCACAGCAGTAACTCTAATGTTACCAAAGGAAGTGAAATGGTGACCCTGGGACCTTCCTCCGAAGTGCTCTTTCGGTCAAGCTACATATGTGTACAGCTTAAAACCGTGAATAACACATTAATAAAAGAAGGTGCTAAGACTTCTAGACTAATACGCAATACTTTGTCCATCTTTCTCCATATTGTAGCCATATGAATAAAGGTCCCGCCTAAATTTCTCACGTACATGTGACCTACGCTGCAGATGTGTGTTTTTGCAAAGCTTGGGAAATGCTTCTTAAAGTTCAGCTGTAAAAATTATCTTGCATAGATCATTTTCTTTCGCTTTAGGTATGGAACATTTGACATCATCTGTGCATCGATGCAGCTGTTTACCGAACGCCAGTCAAGCAGAATGAAGAGTAAAATCAACATAACAAACCACACATGTTGTCGGATGAGTAGACGTTTTTAAAATTCCCAAAGAACCCAAACCTCGAAATCTGCATTTGTGAATGGCCTTGGCTTGCTGTTATTTTATTGCAATGTAGCAATTTGCTGTTGGATTAATGCTTAATTGTGAATGTCTCTCTGAAAAGGAAATGCATCGCAAGTGAGTTGAAGGAAGAAAGATACGAACGCTGTGTGTTTTCCATTGACACACATGGCTAACTTCCTTTGGCACAGATGCTCTAATAGAGATACAATATGCTGCTGACAAGAAGACATCAAACTCAAGGAAACATTGCACCAAAGCTTAAAAAACATGAATATTTTACAGAGGACTGTGCCTACGCAGTTTGCTAGGCCAAGCTTTTAAATGTATGCTGCCCAGATACAGTTATTGTTGGTCATAAAATGATTTATGCATGTCCTACAGCGATTAGACGTTTTTAGATGGTGCTTTTTGGGTTACAGAAAATGGCCTTATTTATTAATGGCTGTCCCACACGACCAAAATTTAATTAACTAATTGAGGTTATGATGACCCCATTTCCTGAGGACTTGGCAGGATGTGATTTTTATTCCTTCAAAATCTATCTAATCAGATCCAGGGATATTAACGCTGAGATGAGGACTTGCTTTTAAGCTTTTTAGCATTTCTTAGCACATGCTGGGTTTGAGCCTGGAGGAAGTATTCTTGTTGCCTCAGCATCTCCGGTCTTCCTTCGTACAGTCGTCCATGTTGTGCTGCCACATCTCAACGCTAAGTACAGACAGTCTTTGTTCTTTAATGCCACCACCTGTGGCACACCAAAGAAGAATCAATCATAACCCTGCTTCCTGTACACTCGCTGCCTCAGCAGTCCTGTAATGGCCTCATACCTGCTATCAGGGCTGCAAAGGAAAAGGGTAATGCTGTTCGGAGCAGTGCTGCTTTGTACCCTGCAGGGGCTGATGGGAACCATGTAGAGTGATGGGAATATGCCATCAGGTACATGTCTTACACGTGTCTCCACTTTGGTACTGTAAGCACTGTCTGACTTGTAAATACTGCATTGTATCTATTCTACTCTGTATCTGTTCAAGATATGGTACTGTAGTACACTCAGAAAGTAAGGCTCCATCTCGCACCATTGAAACATTTTCATTTTGTGTTTGCCGTTTGTTTCTATGTAAATACCATTTAAGAGTTCATCAGTTTGTCTTTTTGGGGAAACCCTTAAACATTCAGTGTAAAACCCTATAACCAGTGAGTTTTCCTTTTAAAACAGTGTTGTTGAATCCTTTTTAAGAAGGACATTGAGAAACCTTTTTTTTTCCCTCAAATACATCTAATCTTTTGGTGGTTCCCAAATAAACATACAAATAGTATTGTGACCCAATATATGAGTCAGCTTGGGAAAACCTTTCATATGGTGAAATTTTTGAAATTTTCTATTATACTATATAGTCCTGAAATCTATGTTTTCTCTTTTGCATGTGTCTCAGCCAGAAGTAAAGTTCTAGCAATTTAAAATCTAGTTACCTCCAAAAGTAAAAAGGGAGAAACTTGCATTTAAAGATTCCATTCTGAACCACAAACATTTTGACAGATCACAAACTGAATAAATTAGGCATATGTCCATTTTACTACAGCACATAGTCATTTAATAACTTAATAATCAAAGCATGACATTCACTGTGTGAGAAAATCACACTTAGCTACAAGGTGATTTAGCCAGAGTGACTGTTTTTAACACTGCATTTATTTAACCAGCTCCCTACCAAATGTGATCCTTGCAGGAAGATTATAAAGTAAATTAAAACTTTCCATATAATTTTGGTCAAATACATTTATGATTTCTTAATCTTGAGGTATCAAACTCTTATTGGTGGAAATACCCAATTTTGGCCAAAACAGTTTTTTCGTTTTTTGTGGCTATTTTCCAGAATTCAGCCTCGGCCATATCTGATGGGTTTTCCTAAACCACCACACAAATAATCTTTCCTATCTGGAAACAACTATATAATAACTGGTTGATGCAGATGGAATGATTGATGGAAGATGGTCAGAATGGTGTCCATGGTTGCTTCACTCCCCCCTCTGCCTGCCTGACGGTTTTAAAGGAAATGTTATTAATAGTGAAAACGCTTGCCCCTGTGAAATTCAGAATGTCACATTTAATGCTAGGTGATAATTGGCTTAATATTTCACCAGTGTCGTCCATCACTTATATTTGACAGGTAGCAAAATGGCCCCATTTATCTAATGGAAATGACTGCAACAGTGTCCATGATGTTGGACACTATTAGCCATAGCACTCTCGCTTTCCCATCTCAGGCATGGGCTGAGCGAGCTTTATGCACCATCAATCAGTATGGGTCATTATGTATTGAGGTGTTGGGACAACAAGTGCGCCCTCTGTCCATGGGTCATTAAATCTGACATCCTGCTGTAACTGGAGGATTTACCCAGAGCGGACACATTCCATTTTAAGTAGATGTTGCTGGAGCTGATCCCATGATCACTTCCAGACCAATTTCCTGCCATTATATGTTTCCTCTAGTTAAACAAGAACTCACAGACTGGAGCATTTGTTTATTTGTGGCAGAAAAATCTGAAAACAGAGCTGCACTATCAGGCCGTAAGATATTAGCTGAGCTTTCTCTCTTTCTCTCTCTCTGCCGTGCTGCAAAACCATCACTGAGAGTAATTTGCTGGTGAACATAGTCTCACTTATTCACTGAGAAGTTAGTGACAGCTTTATGCTGTTTAATTGAGAAAACACAGATACAACCATTCGGCAGAACTTTGTGGTGAGAAACAGTAAAAAGGCCAGGGCTTCATTTTAATTAGCACTCTTGAGCCTCGAAGCAGTTGTAAAAATTCCCTGAAAATATTGGAACGTGATACTGCTCATTTCTACCAGAGATAAGTGCTTTTCCAGTTGTCAGCTGGGTATGAATAGTCTGGGTGTTGGAAATTTAGTGTACCTGGCCCATGAACACCATCATCTGTCTGTTTAGTCTGGACAGAAGTGAGTGTAATGTTCATGATTGTCTATCTTTTTGTGGGCTGTTTGGACTGCTTTTGGATTGTTATTCCACAATATATATGATATAGCAAAGGGCGAAGTGATGGGTTTATGGTTTGGGGAAGATCTTAGCATTAAAAGTCAAAAGATCCTCAATCCAATCTGTTGAAAAACTTGTTACCCTATGTTCACACTAGGAAGCAACAGATTTTCTCAATTCGCAAATTAGGTATGACTCCATAAAGTGACAAATCTAACCAATTGGTTTGAATGATTTATTGGACCAATCCTATGGTGTGTGTGGTCTGATGTTTCTTCAGTTCCCTACTCACTTTAGTTCCTACCTGCAGTTAGTTCCCATTTATGGGCAAAAACAGATTGGACAGTGCACACCCACAAGAAACAGTATATTGTAGTAGCAGATGCTACATGGACACAAAAGACAAAATATAAATGATATGAGTGTCATTGCTTGGTAGTGTGAATGTAGGGTTACTCAACCACCAAGTAAGGCAAAAGGAGAAGACAGTGATGACTTGTCTACTGGGCAACACATCAGCAGATGTCTTGATGATGGATGCTGCTGGTGGTGCATAAAAATTCTGCCATGCTGTTTGTATGCTGGAATTGAGAGAGCCAGAATGTGACAAATGTCACTGAGTGTCTCACATGTGGTACTGTCCCAACATGTTTGATGCAAATGTGTTTGGGCGATGACTCGTCTTTCATCTTCTATCTATTTTTTCCCTCCCTGGCATTCTAGGGGCTTTGAGAAAGCCAAATCTAAAAAAGAGAAAGTCTAAAAAAATGGAGAAGACAGGCTGAAGTCAAGACCTATGGCTTCTGTTTTACTATGAGAGTTAATGACATACCAGTGAAGGACAAACAAGGGCCATCTTGGTCCTCATACCAATCCTGACATAACTGAGCAGCTCCTTGGACTCCCATGTTATGGACTCACACATGAAAAGTACCGCCTGATGCTGGTCTCCAGCCCTGCTGACAGAGCGAGCAAATCATGCCATCTTCTCCACCACATCAGAGAGGACATTCCAACCAGTGCCTGGTAAATGAAAAACAACCTTCATGTTCCTGTCAGACAAAAATAAACTGCCATAACTCTGTATGCAATTGAGTACAGGGTGTTGGTAGGTGTGAGAATCATCTGTCTCATGTCCTGCCATGTGTATTCATGACCTGAATGTGCTGCCTAAGGATTGCATAAACTAGTCGACAAATACATTCACCAGTTCCCGCTGTGGGGCGCTGTCAACTAGTTGGTCAGACAGTAAGGATATGAAGTCTGCAGTCTGAAATTATTATAGATGAAGCCAAACAGTACAAGACTACATTGGGAAAAAGTTTTCATTTCGTTAATGAACTGCTAACACTTTGTTGTCCTTTTAAGCTAAATAGTGAAGTAAAATCATTGAGCTGTGTCAGAGTGAATTCTGTTGTGACCAGCGCTGAGCGAAAGAGCACTTTCAAAGCCTTGGATTGCACATCATTATCCAATCCCACTCAGCAAATTTACAGTCTTAGCTAAATTTACAGATTAGTGGCACATGCCAGCTCAAAGAGGCCAATCTGGACATATTTTCAGTCACTACTGAGGCCGGAGTTGAACACGGAAAAAGAAACCACCCAGATGCTGATGCAGATATAGCATCCTCTATCCATCATTAAGCAATAAGTAATTTCAACACTGCACTGCCCTGAACGCTCTCAGATTCAGAATCATCAGCATCTTCACCTGAGCCAACAGCATACCAGGAGTACATTTTAAGAATTAGTCTGTTCTTAAATAGTGTAATATGATGCACAGATTTATTATTTTGCTCTTTTATTGCACTGATTTATTTACCTTTATCATTAACAGTGTAACCTAAAAAGCACTGAAGGTGTAAATTAAATTTGTACCCTGCGTACAGCTGTTAATTGAATTGCAGTTTGACACATTATTTGCTGCACAAACAAAAGCCTAAATAGTGATGGAAAAGATGATTATCAAACTACCTTTTTAAACTATTGATTGACTAATAAATATTAGTAGTCATGCAACCTCTAGTGCCGCCTTCCATGTCCCCATCTTTCCATCTTGCATGGATCCACAGGCTTTTTCAACTAATCTACATCAGCCTGGCCTGATTGGCCTGTCAGCCTCGACCTAATCATTCATGGCAGACCTGAAGTTGCCTAATGAGATCTTAACCTCAAGGGCTTGACCTTATGTGACCAATGACTCCACCAGGCTGATGATTGTTAGCAGGCTAGGCAATGATTAGCTAGTTATGGTAAACCGACATGCTGAATATCAATAGCTACCCAACAGTACTTACTACTGATTTTTTTTTACATCAAAAATTATGAGGATGTTTGGATTTGCACTTAATGTTTGTGGGTGGTGTTTGGAGAACACTCTAGCCATTAAAAACAGCTAATGATTTAGTTTTTATCATTGTCTCATTGTGGTGATTAACTATTGTTGTAACACTGCATAAGATTTGAATTCTGGATTGTGCTATTTCCTGTCTAACACATAACACATAGACTGGAGACAGACCTCCACCAGCCTACTATAAAACAGCTCAGCATGACACATCAGACACAGGATTACCACAATACTCCAAGCTAATTATGCAAGAAGGCGGAAACACCTCCTAAATACAAGCTAATTGGAAACCCTGCTATCCCAGACAGTGAGGGAATCTAACCCTTTTAACCCTTTTGACTCTTAGATGCAAAGACATGCTGCTCGTTGATGCTCTTCTAAAATATTTTCACATATCACCTTGGCTATATATGATCTTTCTTTTAATGAATAGGAGATTTAAATTCATCAAGCTGAAATTGTCTTCAAAGAATAGATGCTTTTGTTTAAATCCTGAGGCTGTCTATGCATATTAAGCCATATTTGTACAGGACATGGGGTAATATTTATTATCAAATGATATGTCGTAATATGTATTCCATCTGAACTGATAAGTTAGTAAAGATTCTGTGAGAAAGTTTTCTGTTTCTCCATTTTTTTTGACTCTCCATTTGTTCTTTTGTATTGGCGCCGATCCAATGCAAGCCAAAACTAAGGTCAGTTTAAAACTTCAAATGATAAAATTTAGTTTTCTAAAGGACTTTCTAAATGCAATCTTGAGTGTATCAGTGGCAAGCAGTGGTCCAGTTTAGTGACTTTATTTCAGAAACTATATAGAAACTATGCACTGATTTTATTCCATTATAATAAAATATCGATATCAGAGCTCTGAGTATGAGCAGATACCTGATACTCTTATGCTGTTTGATTCAAGCTATTTGAAATGTATTGCTGTGAGGATGACCGCTTTTGTCTTTCCACTAATGAGGGAAATAATGATCCTACCTAAACTACATTGTATAAAAAAAGAAGATGACAGCTAACATCACATGTTCCTGGAATGTAGAAGAGATGTGATGCCATTACAGTGTTTCAGGCTGAGAGAATACGATTCATTGTGCTACATGTTGAACTTCTAAGATGCCATGAAAAGATGTTAAGTGCTGCTAACTCATAAGAGCCAGCTGTGAAATGGAATCAAATAAATTGCAATTTCACTAAGCTGTCATTGAATATCTAATAGACCCAATGAGATGCTGTTTGTACATGCCTAGCATAGCTTAGCAAATAAGTGAAATGCCTTCAATGACTGTCTTATAAATTTTAGTCGAACAAACGAGAGGCTCCAGTACTCTCTTTAATGCCAACTCATGCTCTATGGACAGCCAGAAGCTCCACCTGTTTTCTTCAGCCTGCTGTAGAAGACTGTAAGCCCAGCTGCTGGACAAGAGGAACGCAAGGCGGTCATATGAGAAGCATGTCGCGTGAAAGGCAAATCAAAGATGTGAGACTGGGGCCCCTCATCTCCTCTCCAATGTGGGGTTTTAGACAGTCAGATTGCGGGACTTCCCATAGAGTCCATGCGGAAAAACAGAGGAAGATCTGCTCTCAGTGCTTTGTTTATTTTATTTTGTCGCATATAATTAGGAGGCAGAGGGAGTTGGATTAGTTTAATTTGATGTGCAGTGATGAATGTCTGGTGTTGTATTTCATTACAATCCAATGTCTTTATCAGCTGTGCCTCCACTCCTCAGTTCTGAGAAAGCAACGGGCGTAAAAACTGACCGGATTACATCGATTCACTATCGTTATTACACGTGACGTGACATTGAATCAGTAGTGACAGATGGAAGCAATGATCAACTCCTGAGCATAAAGTCTCAAGTGTGATGTCATCCTGTTACTGACTGACTAAATAGTAGTTGAAATTCCAGAGTTTGAAGAGCCCTGATCCCTGGCCTTAGCACTCCTAAATAAAGTTTTAAAAAATATTCATGAAAGTCTGTTATCCATCACCAGGGCTACTTTTGGCACCAGTCAGCCCCAGGAACCGGTGTGGCTGTTATGAGCACAGGCATCATGCCCAGTTTACAGATGCCTGATTGATCACCATTTACTTTTTTCCTGACCCATCTCTCCTTCAGCTCGGTAGGTTTTATAGCCTGGTTATTAATACGAGGCAGGAGGTAAAGTGCCATTTCACGAGTCTTGTAAGAATGCCTCTCGGCCCATAAATCTCCCCAAATTCAGAGCTTATGAGACAGGCTATGAATGAGTTATGAAATATTTCTGCTACTTTATGTGGTGTGTGTGTGTGTCTTGCCAGTCTTGCCAAGGAAGAAAATTCTTACTTTAAATGTTCATTCTGGGAGTCTTGGGACAACACCAAAGAACAGGGGCAGGTGAGATTTGTTCCAAAAATAGCAGGAAGTAAATTATGGATGAAGATCAGCCTTCAAAGCCTCACCTCTGTAACATATATAATGATACTAGCATTAATATAATCTGCTTTTGTTCAAGGAAAGTGCAGTGATTTCTCTCCTCTCTCACTCTCTATAGTAACCCTACAACAGGGTATTTCCCTATCAGAGTGGAATCTATTTAACGTCTTTTCAGGTGGTTACGAACACTTAATCACCCAAATAAGGATAGAAGGACCATATTTTTCCTAAGATTTTTTTCTTTCAGTATCCAAGATCAAAAAATGACAAGAGACAGGGGTCAGTGGTAGCTCAAAGTTTCTGAACTAATGTCCAGAAGGTTTTGAGTTCAAATCCTAGGACTGTCAGAGAGCTTTTGAGTAAGACCCTAGTACAGCTTCGGTTAAAACGAACTGCTTTGAGGCCCCAGAATTGCTTTAAGTAAGAC
This sequence comes from Pangasius sanitwongsei, assembly GCA_037576675.1. NCBI lineage: Eukaryota > Metazoa > Chordata > Actinopteri > Siluriformes > Pangasiidae > Pangasius > Pangasius sanitwongsei. Next base: position 20,438,427 of record CM075014.1, on the reverse strand, counting down.
TCAAGGACAGCTTTTCGTAAGATCCCAGTAGAGCTTTAAGTAAGACCCTAGGACTACTTAGCACTGCTTTGCGTAAACTCCTGAACTGCTTTGAGAAAGACCGGAGGACTGTTTTCAGTGAAACCCCAGGATTGGTTCAAGGAAGACCCCATGACTGCTTCAAGTAAGACCCCATGACTGCTTTGCATAAGACCCTAGCAGTTCTTCACGTAAGACTACAAGACAAGGGGAAGTGGTATCTCAGTGGTTAAGATGTTGGACTCCTGATCGGAAGGTTGAGAGTTCAAATCCCGGTACCACCAAGCTGCCACTGCTGGGCCCTTGAGCAAGATATGAATGAGATAATTGCAAGTCGCTCTGGATAAGGACATCTGCCAAATGCCATAAATGTAAGACTGCTTTGAGTAAAAGCCCAGGACTTCCTTGCATAAGTCTTCAGGACTACTTCAAGTAAGACCCCCAGACTGCTTTTGAGTAAGAGTCCATAAATGCTTTGAGTGAAGTAGCATAAAAAATACTCTCATCTAGATTCTGAAGGAATGCTCAAAGATTCTATGAAGAACCATATATAGAGGTCTTTCCTTTTTGAAAAGGTTCCAAGTAGAACCCCTTTAGAAAATTAGAATCATGCCTTTTAAAATTTTCCACTTTTAACCAGACAGACATGACAGATGAGTGATGGGGGCCACTGGAACCTGTGATAGCACTAATATGCGAATCCAGTTCTACTAGTTCCAAGAATGCCACACCATTATTTTGAAGTTTTAGTGCCAAACTAATTGGCAGTACAGATAACTGTAGTAGTACTGATTTATGTGGAACTACTTTGGGAGAAGGCAGGAGAACAAAGTGTCTCGTTTAACATTTATGTAAAAGTAAAGTCATGTGCACAAGTTGTCTGTCCCATGCCATGCAAACCGACAGAAGAGTCCTATTTAAAATAGTGGTCTGGGGGTGAACTATGATTGTAATGAGATCTGGTTACATGTCGAGCCTCTCTTGCTCCTAAACCTTTAATAGGTGACAAGAGGGGGGAAACTACTTTCCACCCCAGAGCGTCCTCTGTATGCCCCTTAGCTTGAATCTAAAGGAGTGCCGACGGGAATTTGACACTGATGTTGTTGTTAAGGAGAGGCTGAGGGGTCTAATAGCTTGTCTCATCATCGTGGCTCCAGCATATGAGCTGCGTATGAGCTGCTCTATTAAACTTGTGTGGTCTTTAAAAGACAGTGGCAGGTGGGCGCTAGATCTCAGCAGTTAGAGAAGACATTCCCGTATGTCTGAACATTCTGCGATATTGAAGGTCAGGAAGAGTTTGCTTTTGGGTCACTGGGCTCTCTTAGACTTTACACACTCAGGTTTGGATAGGTTTGTGATGAGGTTTTGCTAGGAGTTTTGTACTGTATTTCATTTGTGTCTGCAGGGTTCTTACGCAGATCTGGGAAATCATAAAATGTATGGAATTCAAAAGCACCATTTTCAGACCCATAACAATAAGTTCGTAAATATGTCATATTTTATTAGAATATTTTACTTTCTGTTCTAATTATAGTGTCCCTTAATGTACAGTATATCATATTTTGTGTTTAACCTTTTTTCAAGAAACAGCCAATGGGTTTCAATGAAATAATAAGAAAAATCAATTTAAAATATTTGGAAGGTTTAATGATTAATGTGCAAAAAGTCTTTATAAATCTGCCTTTAATGTAATGGAGCAACAAAATTAAAAATTATTTTTATACTTGCAATCATCTAGCACTTGGTCACTCTATGTAGGGTTTTTGGACTGTATTTACATCAGGAAAGTTCCTTGTGTTCAGAGTTGACTTATGCACTTGCTTAAGTCGATTTTCTGGGTGCCCCATTCAGATTATTAAAATTACTTGCATGAAGTTCATGCCACTGAGGTTTTTTTTAGAAGAAACATCTTTTTTTTTAATCAATGACTAGACCACCACTTTTAAACACAAGCACTGGGCTTAAGGTTTAAAGTTTGATGTGAATGGAGTAACTGAACGTTTGATTTAATGCTTAACATTTGTTTGTCCAACCCTAAAAGTGCCGGTTGAGTTGCTGAGAAAGTTGTGGTTTGTGTAGCTCAGTGGTGTGTGTGTGTGTGTGTGTGTGGGTGTGTGTGTGGAGAATAATCCGGGATATCCTTATGGGGGAGGTAGTTAGTCGCATCTCAAATTCGGACACAAGTGCCATCAGTGTCATCACCTTGTTTTGATTTCATATCATCTATCAGCAGTGCTATAGCCAGTTATTCAGACTTCTCTAGTTACAGACCTCGATGCTCTGTATTGTTTCCATGGGAAACCAGAGGCCTGATGTAGTATATGAGAATACATATCACTGTACAAAGATGACACTGGCTATTAGTGCTTATCTAGGAGTACCTGAGAGACTGCAACCCTGTTTGAAATTGTGATATTTGAAAATAACATAAGCACTGGTTTGATGTTCATGGTAAAAAAAAAAAAAGACTTAAAAATAATCCAAGTATTCAGATATTAGGCTCATTATTTGAATGTGTACAGTAATATTTTTGGCTATTTATTAAAGTCACAGAGATTTTTATTTCTGAGATTTCAGTGAACAAAATACATTAGATTACTTAGATTAGATACTTGTTTTTGGGTTACTGAGGTTTGGATTAAATCCATTCAATTTGAGTGACCAGTCAAGTCAATAATAAAAATTATAACTTTCTTTATTGCTGTAACGAAGTAAAAAAGTTACAGTCCCCTTGTCTAAAAAGTGTTCCCAGACCACTCTTTGAGAACTTTGTCATAGAGGGTTAGGTTCTGTTTAATAAAACATCATTTAATAATTGTTTCCTCATGAAAATTATGAATGACAGAATCACATTCCTTCATTCGTATACACTGTGAGTGAATGGCTTAAGCAAAATAAACTTAAAAATAATTGGTCTGATCACTTTAATTGAAAACTACATGTTTATACCCTGAGTGCCTTGTCCACCATGTTTAGTTCTGGGAGATTATGAGAGGGATCAAGGCTATTTACAGATAATGATGCTATTTTGGCAGTTTAACAGGCCCTACAACTGTTAGAAAAGGCTATAGACAGGTGGCCTTTTAATTCCTGACTTGTCCAAGTGAATATGAGACACCAGACCCCTTGTCAAAGAATGTCATTAATGTAAACTTACAAGCTACTTATTCCCAGAAATAAGGAGGGTGACTGTATTTCTCACTTTTCTCTTGTTCTCAGTATAGAAAATGTATTCACTTATTGTAAGTTGTAAGATGTTATTGCGCATTGTAAATACTGTTATCAATTTTTATAATTTAGAAATTAGAGATATAATTGTATAATGCACAATTTTGGCAACACTGTGCATTATAACAAAAAAAGTACTGATTATGTCTTAAAGAGTTCAAGTGAGTATAATTTAATAAATAATAGTCATGCTTCATTTAGCATAGAATATTTTAGTGTATGTGCAAGGATGTGCAAAACTGTCATCTGACACATTCTCTCCGTTTTATATCTCCTAAAGTACTTTTCGTAATTCCTCAAGAATATCTGGTCTGGATCAAAGCACATTTAACAGAGAGTGAACACCACATGGACTCAAGCCTCACGTGTCTCTTCCCAGGCTCAGGTCTATGATGTGCTAATTCCTGACATGTGAATATCACCACAGTCACATGTCATAGGAATGTCCTGTCACGTCCTTCATAGGAATGCTGCAGGTATTAATATCTGTTGAAAGAAGGGAATGTATGTGGTAAAAAAAAATCATGTATTGCTTGTTAATGAGGAATAAAGAAGCTGAGGCATGCAATGCAATAATACTCTACCAGTAAAATTTTTTTTGAACACCCTTTATTTTTAAGTGATAATTATAAATCGAAAAACTGACATTTAAATTAAATTAAGCATTTTGGGGTGTATTCAGCGTCAGCAACTTACATGCAAAAGTTACATCACTATTTACATAGGGAAAGTTCCTTGTATTCAGAGTTGGTTTACGCATGCTCTTAAGTTTATTTTCTGGGTCAGATTATTAAAAAGACCTGTGTGTAGTTCATGCCTCAGGGGTTTCCAGAGTATTTCTTGAGTAGGAGTGTTCAGGATGAGGTTTTTCAATGGCATTTAGACCACCACCTTTAAGCACAAGCACATACATGTAAGGCTGAAAGAAAATCAAATGCAGAGGCAGCTAACATTTTTCTTTCAGGATGCATCATGCTTTTAATTATTCTGTTCATGGAATTACATTGCTGATGTTATTTATTGAAAATGAACTTCAGATCTCAGTTGGACATCAGTGGCCTATTGAAAAAGCAAATGTCATTCAGAGTCATAATCCATTTGAATACAGGTGAAACATTAAAACACAGATGCTGCTATGTTCAAGAGCATCCAGAACTAATAGGAAATGGCTTCTGTTGCCAGACAGCTGCCGGCTCCCCTAGCAACAAGCGTCTCTGAAATGAGCTAAGGTCATGGCCACTGGTGGGAGGTTCCTTCACCACCTTTGTATCCCAGCATGCACCACTAACAGCCCATGACCCTTCAAGATGGCCGCCAAGGGAGTTAAAAGACTTTATATAATGAGTCAGTTGAGACACACTGGAGTCCTGTGACTTCACTGCCTTTTGGTCTGGCGTTTTCCTGAGCTCACTGCTGAGACGGGGCTTGTGGGAAAACAAAAGCTGTCAAGACATGTCTTTTTTTTTTTTGTTAAAAAAAAAACTTTCTTTTTCCTATTGAACACACACAGCCATCTTTCTGTTATGTATTATTTGTATTATTTTAATGAATATAACACATTGTAACGTGTTTAAGAAAAGCGACTCAAAATCAGTATGGTTTCCAGATCAGTTTACTACTTAATAATTAAGTAGTAAAAGTATTACATTGCAAAAAAGAATTACACATCAATTAGGATCAAAACCACTTTTGGTATTCCACAGGGTTCTAATGTAGGACTGGTTTTGTTTAACTTGTATTAATTAAAGAGATGTTATGCTGATGAACTGTAGAAATGATTTTTCTGCAAATTAAAGATTTTCAACTCTATATTTTTCACTATATTTACTGTGTTGTATCTGATGACCATGGGCCTATAAACACATGAATTGTTTGTATAAGTATAGTACATGTCTTTCTCAATGTGTTAAATCTGGCTTTCGAGATCTAGGAGTAAAATATCTTTGCTCTTTTGCCCCATTGCTGTTTCCACTCATGTAAAAACATCTGTAAGCTAACGATGTAACAAGATCTGCATGTGTAAATTCCAGCTCAAGTAATTAATTAGCATGTATTGAATTTTTAACTCACTAAGTGGTAACCAATCGCTTTAGAGAACATGCAAGAAACTAATTGGCTTTCACCTTAATTGCAGGTTAATTATAGTAAGTTTGGCCAGTTGAGAATTCTTGTAAGTGCTATTAAAAGGACAACTGCTATAGACATTGCTTTCAACTAAACTTGTATTAAACTATAAAAGAGGAAAAAATCTGAAATACTGATTTTGACTGCTATAAGCTAACAGATGTTAGATATGGTTGTTGCTGGTTGTCTGTTTGGAGGGGGAAAGAAAAGCTTTTTCTGAGCCTGCTGAACACACACCTGAATAAATTTCTCCATATAATCCTAGTTCAGTCAGTACTGGTCTACTTTATAACCCAAATTAGAATATACAAACAGACCCATTTAGATTTATAGCAAAACTTGAAAGTCTATAATTATAGAAATGATTTATGTTTCAACAGCACAATACTCTGTTTGATTAATTAGTCAAGTAAGTGGTATTCAATGAACTGGCTTTCACCTGTGGTTAATTATAGTAAGATTGGCCAGTTGAGTGCTTTTAAAAGGGAATCTGATTTAAAAAAAAACAAACAAACAAACAAAAAAACATTGTTTTAAAATCAGATTGCCTAAAAGTATAAAAGCTCAAAAAAAAAAAAAACTGAAATAGTCATTTTGACTGATTTAGTTTTTGGTGCCACAACAACAGATGCTTTAAACCACTAAGAGGTTCATGATGGCTCTCTGGCTTCTTCTGTAACTAAGGACTTTATAGTATATAGGGCTTTAAAGTCTTAGTACAAGTCTGTACTCTATTAGCTGTAGTATGTGATAGTATAAAAGAGGTGTGATTACAAGTAGGAATTTCCCACATTTATTTAATTTGAATTTCCACTGGCTGAGTTAAAACAGTGACCTTTTTAGCGACTTGGCTTAAAAACATGTGGTTGTCTAAAGAACCAGAATCTGTTTGTGTGATTTTCATTAAGGGTATGTTGTCAGTTTTTCCAATGCAAGCAATTCCTGGTAGTTACAGAGTCAGCACTTTATTGAAGTTTAGGTTGAAGTTGTTGCTGTGATTGAAACCGGATTGATTAGCATAGCTACAGTTTTCCACTAGGAAAAAATTAAGAGAAAGTAAATGGGCATTGTAATTGCTGAGTTTATTAAGCACAGATGCTTTTTTTTTTTTTAGATTAAGTTCTTGTTATGGTTTGAATTATGAGTGGAACAAAGTTGCACTTGTGAGGTGGTGAATGTTTTAGCACCGAATAGAGTATAAAGGGAGGAAGGTTAAAAGAGAATGAAGGATTGTTGTGAAGGAGAGCAGGTGTCCAGAGAGGTCAGAGAAACAGCCATCATGTTTTTTTTTTTGTTTTGTTTTGTTTTTTCCACTCCAGAACTTTAGTTAGCCTTTTGCTAACTCTGACTCTGTCTCTTATGGGTCTTGCTCCACCAATCCTCCAAGTCTGGCTATTCTGGAGTGCTGTCATTATCAGTAAAGTGCTTTTAAATCCCCTCCTGCTCAACACCAGGATGTCTTCAGCATGCTAATCCCATCAGATAGCCATCCGTCTGTCTTCCATCGCTCTCTCATGCCTGCCGTGGTTTCAGCAGCTGGAAAAGCATTCCTGACTCGGCACACAATGGGCCGGTCTCTTCCCTGCATAGCAATTTACAGTAAATTTACAGGGCGTGTGATTTTTTTTTTTTTTAAAGGTCACTGTTGTACACGGACAGGTGGCATTTACACTGAGGCCTCTGGGTGCAAGTAACAATTCAACACCTTGAAGTTTTCATACTTGTACATTTCATAAATGTGTCCTTTTTGGCTTGCTCAGCATCTAATTTAGCAAAAAGACAACGCAATCAGTCATCGTGCACAAACCTCTGGAGGACTGCTACTCAACCAGAGAGAATGTGATTAGGAAAGGTTGTGGTTCACGAAAGAGAGAGTTATTCTCGAAATAAAATCTAAATCCGGCCTATGTACTATACAAGTTATCATCTGGAAGCAGCTTCATTTTCTTCTGAAAGAACAGGGCTTTCTGTAATAGTAGCTGTAGGGCCACTTTTATGAGAAGAATAAAGACATGTTTTGATGTTCAGGGCAAAAATAAAGAACTAAAAAGAAATGAGATTTGTTTTTATCCAGAATTTTGAATTATTGTTCTACTCTTAGTCTGAATTCTGGGAATTGAAGTTGTCTTAATTGTTATATTCATTCATTCATTCATTCATTCATTCATTCATTCGCCTTCAGTGAGCACTTTATCCTTGTCAGGGTTGTGGAGGAAACAATGGGCTTGAGGCAGAAATACTTTATATTTTTGACTATAGGTTAAATTGTCTCAGCAGTATAGTTTTTCTACGTTATTTTAGAAAATGGGAGTAGCTGAAGATCTTGTTGAAAAGAGGTAGTACTGAACACATATTACAGTGTCATGAAATGGAATCAGGTTTCAGCATGCAATTGCCGTTTGCGATTACACTTGTTTACCATGGGAAAGGGGACATGTAGCTTTGGAAGCTTTTCCCATCCATGTGCATAGAATCTGGATTGTTTTTTTGATGAGGCTAAAAATGTAGTTGCTTTTGTCCATTTTTCTTTTCTTTTTTTTCTGAAAACATAACATCAAGCAAATTCAAGTAAACTATTCAAGTTAGAAAAATAAGGGAAAAAAAGGTCTAAAAAGAAGTTTGGCGTGACTTTAAAAGATCACATTTAACTATAAAATAGTTACATCACAGATAGGATGGCAATACATCACACTTAAACTTTATAAACATTTTTTTTTATGATTAAATCCTTTTGGTGGAATTAATTTAAGTGTATATGTTAGTTAATGCATTAAATTGTCACTGTTGTGGTTGAGATTTTTTTTTTTAGGAAACTTGAGAAGCTAAAAATCTTCAATTTAATTAATTTAATTTAACGCATATTATTGTGTCATAAAACATAACACCCAATCAAGTTTCAACATGCCTTCTGTTATCACACTTGTTTAGCAAGAAAAAGAGAGTGTATGCAGTTTTAGAGACATTTAAAAAAAATAGAAGTTTAATGTTTGCAAATATTTAATATTAAAATTATATTAAAATTCAGAGAAGCTTAATTGTTTGATGAAGGTAAACATGTAGGCATTTTTTTTTATTCTGCTTTATTTAGATGCCACATTAAACCTTCAGACAAACTAGAAAAAGGGATAAATTGACCTTAAAACAAGGGGTGACTTTAACAGATGGCATTTAACTATAAAACATTAATCACTTTAAAAAAAACATCTTTAAATTGACCATCCAAACTCCAAACCATGAAAGAGCTGTTTTTTATTTCTTTATCTGACTTCAGCATGGAAGCGAATGACTAACTCTGGGATGTTTTGAGAGTTTGTGCCGATTCAGCACATTAACTATTTAATGAACTGAGGCGAGCAGTGAAAACAGTGATTAAGATAAAACGAGTCCACCCCTGTTTTGGTCTCTCGTTGTTGATTCTTCGACTAAAGTGGCATTGTATTTATAATCCTGTACTACTTAAATTCTAAAATATTCAGGGTATGTGATCACACAGTTCTGTTGTCCTGTGTGTTTATTGTTCTGTATGTTTATTGTACTGCGTATATTTTTCTGTGTACTTATTGTTCTGCACTCATCTCACACTGTTGTGTATTTGCACTTGCATGTAGTCTTGTGTACTGCTATGTGTTGCGCCATGCTCCTAGAGGAGCGACATTTTGTTCATATCATCATATAAAACTTCAACTGGTGGTCAGACGTCTTGTAAAAACTGGGAAGAGTGTCCTTACACTTCTGCGACATAGGGGGCAGTGTCTACAAAGACAAAGCCAGACTGACTAAGAGACACGCAAAACAAGGTTCTACTAAAGAGAAACATTCTTGTTCAGTCTGTTTCTATACATACGGTTAAAAAGTTTTTAAAAGCATTTCTGAATAGCTTTGTTTGTGTTTCTGTGCTTACGCTTTTAGAGAAGACAAGTTAGTACCTTATAGTAGAACGCTATAGTAGTCCACTTTATAGTTACACACTCTATGTGGACTCCATGTCGTGTTGCATTGTGTGTATATATATATATATATATACGTAGAGCATGTACGTAATGCATTTTTACTGCTCATTCTGACAGATAATTGACTATTAATTAACTCTGCAACATGGCAAAACATAAAACCGTGCAGTGAATCTTACAAAATAATATGCTGTCACATAATTCAGCATGATTTAAAGATCCTGTGTGTGTGCTTGTGTGTGTGTGTGTGTAAGGCTGTGAGCATTTTTTAAAGCTTTTTCATGCTCCATATGATGTAAGATATCATTGATGCCCAAGGTGGAACACTTCCACATCGTGGTTCAGAACAATGTGTTAATTACGTTCAGCTTGTCTTTTCTCGCTCAACTGAACAAAATCTGATCTGTAAGAAAGATTGCGTCTAATCTGTTTTTGTCTTTGTCTGCTGTTTCAGGACATTAAGGAGGTTTGTAGCTTCAGGGCTGTTCAAGGTATCAGGGTAGAGAGGCTGCTTCACACTTGGCCTTGCAGATCGGATATAGATAGCGAGAGCATACAATATATAGAGGACATAAAATATTAGGCTCTAAAACTTTTCAGTCTCTGTGAAGTGTTTAGGTGTTTCTGTTGTATGTTTTCCTTCCTGGTTATTCAGACCTCATAAAATCCGGAATAATTATTAGACTGTTGTTTACTGGATGAATTTTACACCATAAATATTGCATAATTTAATAAACTATCAGAAGTTTCTCTGCTTCTGTTTTCCCTGTTGGGTGTGTGTGTGTGTGGAGTTGATAAGACAGAAAGGTTCTGGTTGTCTCTCTGCAGCTCAGAAAAGAGCAAAGTCTCTGTTCCAGGACGAAAATAGCACTTAATAATGAAAGATTTATGTTGAGTAAGCTCGCAATTACATGCTGCAGTAGACAATTAGGTGCCTCCCTAACACAACTCACTGCTCATATCGCTTCCCTTCCCTTCGTTTCTCATCTCTCTCTCTCTCACACACACACACACCCACACACACACAACAGTTGTCTAAAGGGCTCCACATACTATAGTTTTAATACTATAATTATTATAACTAATATAATATATATATAATATATTATAATTATTATTACAGTGAAATGGGTAATAAAAAGTAATGCATGGTGGGGAAACTTGACTGATGGATTGATGGATGGATAGATGTAGACTGATGGATGGATGAATACATAAATGGATGTTTTTCTATATAAATAGGTTGATACTGATAGATCAATGCATGGATAGATTGTGTATGGATAGATAGATGAATGAATTGATGTATGGATAAATAATGTACAAATTACATGTACATGTAATTCATGTAATACATGTAATTCATGTACAAATGATGGACAGATAAATAGTGTAAGGATAGATGTTGGGGTGACAAATAGATTGAGCTCAACAAATCGGTGGATGGATGGATGGATGGATGGTTGGAGGTCTTATGAACAGAACGGATAAATGAATGGAGGGATGAATAGTTGGAATTAATGGATGGATTTTGGATAATGGATGGATGAAAAGATTTTGAATAGAAGAGAGATCAGATGGATGAATGGATTATGAATGAATGATTGATAGATCAAGATTGCTAGACCAATGGTTTGATGAATTATGGACAGATGGATGGATGGATAGATGGATGAACATATGGATGGATGAACAGATGAATGAATGAATGGATTGATGGATGAATGGATAATGCACAGTGGGTAGATGGATATTTGATGCCAGATGTGGGAAAGGTGATGGATGGATGGCTGCTATACAGATGATGGATGCATGGATATTTCCATGGATGGAAGAATGTTACAGATAGATCAACAGATGAATGTTAAATGGATCATAGATGACTGCTAGAAAGAGATTTAGATAGACGATGGATGGATTTATGGATGGATGGATGAGCAGATGAATGGATGAATAGATGAATGATCTGTTGATTCCTAGACAATGGTAGATAGATGGGTGAATATTAAATAATTGATGAGGGATTTGTAATTGATGGATGGATGTACATTTGATGGGTGGATGGATGAACAGATGGATGGTCAGATGATACATATGCAAAGGTAGAAAGATGGGTGGATATTAGATGATGGACGGGGCTATGTAATGGATGGGTGGATGTTGTACATATGACAGATGGATGAATGGATTGTTCGTAAATGATGGGTAGATAGATTGATGTTTGATAAATGATGTGTGCAGGATGGATGATCGATGGACAGATGATGGGTAGATGGAAGGATGGACAAATGAACTAAAAGTTCCCTGAGGGGAAATTTGGGTGCCACAATAACACTGAACACTGACACATACACACACTACACACAGTTACACTCATGTACACAATGCAAAAACGTGACAAAGCACACCTGTGCTTGGTCATGTTTTTGCGTTGTGTACATGTGTGTAAATGTGTGTAGTAACTAAAGCAGCGTAATATGGAGTGTGTTTCTGGATATAAGCTCACACTTTCATGATCATTAGTGAGCACTCGTGAGGTCTTGATCCTCACTCCCCCCCTCACTCCCTCACCCCTCTCTGGTTTGGTAAGATTGATGGTAACCTGAGCAGGCCATTATGAACAACTATTACCTCTGTCAGCCCCTCCCTCCCTCACAGGCCTGCTATTCAGCCTGTACCTGCCTGTGTGGATGACGATACAGCACGTTGGATTCCCTGACAGCTCAATAGGCTGCTTATCCTCCCGGCTCTCAGCTTACGGCTGGTAATTACACACAATCATGGGGGATCAGGCCTGTCTGCACGACTGGACCAGCCTAGCATCTGGTGTCCGATACTGCAGCCGTGCTACACCTATCTCCACTCGTACTCACCCATATGGTGACAGGAAAACTGAGGGGCCCTGTGTGTGTGTGTGTGTGTGAGACAACAGGTGGAGCAGGAAGAGATAATGTCATCATTCAGATTCCATGTACATACACACAGTGGAGAATTGAACGCAGCTATTATAGTTTGAGTTTTAGTAATATTTGCTCTAGGAGAAGATTGCAAGTTGCAATTTTTTATATGTCTGGTATGAGTGTATGAGGTATCGCAGTGCTGGGATTCAAACGTCTCACTGCTACTGCTCTTTGTGAAACACTCTAGCTACCAAGAAAACTAATACAGATGAAAGCTAGATGATGATTAACACGTTGTAATGAATCTAATCACATCTAACGAAGTGTCAGCTAAGTAAGGAACACTTTAGGGTGTGATGTTATAGGAAAATAGCCAATGACAGGATGCTGTGATACGGCCTAATGCAAACTAGCGTTACTGTTACCACCTGAAGTTGATTATTTTCAGCACGTTACCAGCACATCCAGAAGTGTTCCATGCTGCATTCGGCTAACAGTCTTAACTTGTAATGTCTGATCTCCGACTAGGAGAAACCAAAGAAAACGCCCGCTCAACCTGGAATTCCTGCTTGAAGACATGAGACGGTCTCCTCAACCCCGAGTTCAGCAAGTGACATCAAATCAACATGGCTGCTCACAGCCTCAACAGTAAACCAAGTAACAGTTCTTACTTTTAAACCAGTTATGCTGTATATACAAGTATTTGCTTTAGATCAATCAACATAGATATATTCGCTTGTAATCTGTAAATCTGTAACACTGACTAAACAGTTCACTGTTTTGAGGAGGTAAATATACATCACTCATCACATTTAACTGGATAGCTTTTTGCTAACAAAAGACAAACATGGAGGCAAAGCTTGTTTTTTTCCCCAATTTTTAGCTTGAAAGCATGGAAGTCATAATGAAATTACGTAAGTTCTAAAGTATGTACAGTGCACCATTACTCCTCTTATGCCACGGGAATGTGCCAATATTAAAATTTTTTTTAATTTATTAATGAACATCACATAGTACTTTTATCCATTTGTAGTTACATTTACAGTTGTGGAAGGTCCTTGTAACAAGTTAGTTTCTGTTATCACTTACATTATAGCAAAGTTATCCTTCCTTTCTCATGGTGGAAACCTTACAGTGTTACCTTTGAAAGTGCTGACACTGGAGATTCCTTCCATAAATGGTAAATAAACATCTCATGAAAAAAGGCTTCAAAATATCAACAATTCTTTTTTTTTTTTTTTTAACTAACGTCACGTTTATAATTTGATTATAATTAGTTCTGGATTATGTGCCATACATCTGCCATACAAGTCCGTATGTTCAAGCTGTTATTTAAGAAACAACAGCATATTAGAACAAGTGCATTAACATAAACCTGTGATTTGAACTGCTGTTATAGAAAAATAAGCAATACCTTCTGACCGATCAGAATCAAGGATTCACCAGCACAAGTTAACTATAATAATCCTGAATTTCGGCTGAAGAAGCAGACAGACATCTGTACAGGGCAATGAAGTACAATCCAAAGAGACACGACAGAATTTTTACATAGTCAACCACAGCACATACACACACACACACACACAGTGTAGATTTGATTTGGAAATGATGACAGTGAAAGGAGTGAAGGGAGTGACAAACCGGCTAAGTCCAGTTCTAATTACAAGAAAGGGAGTGTAATGGACACAAATATTGTCACTTCAGCAACCACAGAGTACCACCAACCTGCACACACATCACACACAAGGAGAAGAACGGTGCTGGGCAGAGCTGAGTAACCACAGCAAATGTATGTTTAAAGATAGCCCGTAGAAATCCACCAGGCATTCTCTCTGTTCTGTCTGCCAAAATTTTATCCTGTATGTGTGTGTAAACATGTTAATCTGAGTCAGCAGTCTGTGGTCAGGCCACTCCCTGTATCCAGGCTTCACACTCCTCAATCACCTCATTACAGAGCATTGAGACAGCAAGCCAGACACACACACAGCACATCATATGTCCTCCAGAGCAGTCTCCGTCTCCCTCTGCGTCTCCTACGTCCATCAGTTCGGCGACACAGAGTGTCTCTCTCCCAGCTCAGCTTGACTTGTCGGGGCTGGTTCATAAGATTGGCCAAAAACTATCTCAGAATGATTTTAAATTAAAGCCTGGAATGTTCCAAGTGCATGTAATGTTGAACGTTTGTGATCATTAAGTCGTATTTTCTCTTCAACTCTATAAAACTCTCCAGAAGTGGAGCATTTAATGACAATTTGTAGTCATTTTAATGTGCCGTTTATTGAAAATCAGGGTTCTCTGAGTTTACGCTGATGTGAAATTAAATATGTTTTTGTTTTCTGTGCACATTTCAATGCACATCATCAGCTAGTCATCCATCTTCTTTTTTGAGGTAACTCACAAGTGTTAAATTAGGGATGACCACGGTGCCATTGTAACTCCCAAAAATGAAGATTTATTTATCATTAAAAGAAGAATTTTTGAATATAAGAAAATTTAGACATTAAAAATGTGTTAAACCATCTCAGGAAACAACAAGGTGCTTTTACTGGTACTAGGTGTTCAATTACTAACAGAGTTTTTTTTTTTTTTTTTTTAAGCATGAAATTAGCAAATACACAAATTATAGTTATCTATCAGCAGTGCCAATGACATGAAGACATTAAGGACATTTCTAATGATTTAATTAACATTTACTTTAAATTAGATTTTTAAATTAATTAACTTTTAATCTATCGTATGGGTTACAGGGGTGTACTTTCAAAGTGGCCCCGTCCGACAATATCAGAATATCATTGAAAAATAAAGAAAAAAGAATGAGAAAGGTCTGGTGTTGATTAAATCAGTGTGTCCGTCCATGCATGTACCTGGAATTCCTCCATACTGATCAGGTTTGGCTGGGACTTTTTAAAGCCTCATATATTCCTCAGTTTATTACATCATAAAGCGGGAAACCTTTAAGGTATTACTGGTATGATTGCAGTTCAAGCATGTGGCGTATGAAACAGGTCCAAGTGTCCTGTGAGAGCTTTAGCAGTTTAGCAGTTTAGCAGTCTGTCTCTGGTGGCATCCAGTTGTTGTGAAGCCTGAAGCTTGGAGTAAATTTTTAAAAACCTCAAAGGACTTTCATACACATATTATAGTCCACTTTTTCTGCCCACATTTCTAAATTCCCTGTATTCTCTTTTGGGAGAGCACGTTACAGCTTTGAGACGGTCTAATGCAATGAAAATGCAGACCGGTGTGAAAACAGAAGGATTCGAGAAGGCTCGTTTCACTCGGAGAAGGGCGGATGCTCATAGCCTGAGAAACTGGCAGTTTTGGCGGCACCTCAGAGACAGCCTTATTCTGGTGGAGCCGCTGATCTCACTGGATGGTGCGTACCGCGGATGCTAATGGTCTCAGTGGAACCACATTCATGATGGCTCACTCATGGATCTTTAAAGCAATTTTATCTGATGTTTCACAACATCTTTGAGGACATCTGTGCAAGATTG
Organism: Pangasius sanitwongsei; assembly: GCA_037576675.1. Taxonomy (NCBI): domain Eukaryota; kingdom Metazoa; phylum Chordata; class Actinopteri; order Siluriformes; family Pangasiidae; genus Pangasius; species Pangasius sanitwongsei. The sequence goes on along the minus strand of CM075014.1, from coordinate 20,422,713 downwards.
GCCAACTATCTTCAGCCAGAACACAGAGAACACCAGGGTTCAGAAATGGAATAAAAAAAATCAGTTGGTTTGCTCCGAGCAGATCCAATAATTTAATGTTCTTGTGTTCCAGTGTAAGCATAGAGCAAAATGAAAAACAAACAAACAAAAAAAGGTCAATTCCTTTCCTTTTACATAGACCTAATGTAATAAAATACTAGATTTGAAAACCTATTAGACTCAGAAACTGTATTTGTATTGATAAGGACAAACACGCACACACTTTTGTCTCACTATCCTTGTGAGGACCTTCCGCTGACATAATTCTTAATGCAGCTAAATAACATTATGCTACACCTAAACTTGACCCTAACCTTAGCAACTAAAAAGGAAAAAAAACCAGTTTTTCTGATAGGGACCAGTCAGATGTCCCCACAAGATATTCCTCTTCTTATAGAGACATGAGCGGTATTAAGAACAGTGATAAGCAACAGCCAGTCAGTCTGAGAGAAAATCCTAAACCCATTCTATCGATTTCTGTGGGAGGACAAGGGCAGAATGTAAGCACAATAATATTGCTTCTGTAAGAAATTATTTGGCATGCCATACCCAAATGGGTGTTAGGAACAGCAAAAATAAAAACCAACTCCAAATGACTCATCGTGACACATAGTATCAAAACAGTGATGTTTCTTTTCTTTCTATACCTCCAGTTCTCTTTGCAGAACAGAAAATCTCCCCAGTAATCATTCCTCCACATTTTTCTCACATGACAGACAGCTGTCATGCCTAGTTTCATAAGACTCTGTTCAGGTCTTGTGGTGTGACCCTTCTATATGATCACTCATGTTGTGTGCACATGGCTATGTCCACAAACTGTCAGTGATAAAAGTTGTGTAGTGTGAGCAGTTTAGCAATTCTGAGAGTTTGTAGTGTCAATGTGGCATTTTTCTCTTATTCTGTAAGAGACGTGAAGTGCAACAACAACTTTAACATAATGAGTTTTTTCTGAAAATGCTTAATTTAATTTAGCTCGTTTCTCCATCCATGAACTGAATCCATGTAATGTTATAGCATATAATACCTAGTGTGTACAATAACTTATAAATCATAAATAAATGTGATGCAATTTACAGTGCGGATTGAACAACATTTGGAAGTTTGAATGTGAGACATAAATAATAAGTGGGCTATTTGGCACAAAAAAAAAAAAAAAAACATTTTTAACCAGTCACAGAGATTGACGTTTCTGTTTCCCGAACAGTGAGAGATGATTACATTTGACATTGCATCTTTATTTCCAGCTAAATGCAATCTGTTTTCGTCTTCATTCTTCTAACTGGTTTGGATCCCTGCAGGACCCTGCAGGATGCTTTAATACTTGCTTTAAAAAATTGCTTTATTTGACAGATACCTGATATTTTACATACAAAAGCCAGTTGCTGAAAGTGTGGATTGCTTGTCAAATCATTCTGGATTATAGAATCAATAAAAAGAACCTGTGATTCATTTGATAGCTGGCACAATTTACTGCACTCACAATTCCAAGTCATCTTCAGGAGCGAACCTTTTCATAAACCTCCAAACCAAAACCAGCGTGCACCCTACAGGTGGAATGTTGCACGTCATTCTTTACTCCTTCCTGACGCCTCGATTGTGGTTGTGAGGCTGAAGGCTGGTTGTTTTTCCATCTTGGCAGTGGCCCGTGGTGCTCCAGCAGAGAGTAATTTGCTTTGTCTCAGCTCGGCAGGACTTGCGGTGCTGCAGCTCGCGGCCTTTTAAGCACTTCCACATGTGCTGGCGCTGAGAGTCTGATGAGGGCTAATGCCAGCGCTGGGCACGCCCCACAACTTGGCCATCTCACCCAGAAGCTTCAGATCTCCAGCACCCTGTACTTTGCACAAAGACCACAGCTATGTGGGCCACTTTGCTGGACCCCCTTCTCTGCAGACAAGAGAGAAGAATACATGCATGTAGAAATATTAATTTATTTCCTTTTTTCAACTTTGGAATTACATACTTTATTTTTTAATAGTTATGTATTTCTGTAAATCCATAGGTTTGATAAAAGCACTATATACAGTATAGTGCATACTATACATTGTAAATGTCATTAGGTAATCTGCTGACTCATTTCTAAATTTACTGAGGCATTTAGAAGGGTACTTTAGCTAATTTTGCATTTTGCTATTTGACCGTGTCTTTGGGCGAGACATGATGCACATACACATGGCATCATCCAGAATCTCGCCTCCCACCATTGCCATAAAACAAGGCATTAAATATTGATTCTGTCCTTTGCTCTGGGCAGAGAGAATCCCAGCACTGATCTCTGTCCAACAAACCAAGAACTAGTCCGCCTCTGTCTACACTTCCCTCTTGTCTCATAAATACTCTACGGTTGACTGCCAACAGGCAAGGGATTGAGATTTCATTGCAGCAGACCGAATGATGCAGAAGCCCAACTGCCAATGCTAATTCCCAGCATGGCCAAACAGACTACAACCTGAACAGTTCCACAGTGCACATGTATGTATTTGGCCGTGGACCTGGACAGGCTACTGCTTAGAACCTGAAAAATGTTTGACATCAGTACCAGATTTGGGGTAATTAGGCTAATACAGCACACATAGTTGTGCATGGCTCACATAGTGTTCTCAAAGACCTATTTCTCTTTCCATCATTGTGCATGAACTTAGGTTCAGCTTGGCTAAAACATGGCATAAACAGGCTCAAAGCTCAAAACGGGCATAAGCTCAAGCTCCAGAACCATACCGCTCTAAAGGTCTGTTCCAAAACTCTAAGTCCTGATGCTTACACATCTCAATGAGTTGTTACTGCAGTTACATAGTGATACTTTGGAAGCCAGCTAATGACTCTGGGCAAACAGATTACAACCAGAATAGATTCCACAGTGTAGATGTACTTATTTGGCCATGTTTGGAATTGGACGAGCTACTGCTTCGAACTTCAACATCAGTACCAGATTTTTGTGCAATTATTCTAATAGCCAACCCTAATAGCTAACACATAGTTGTGCATGACTCACCTAGTGTTCTCAAAGCCCTATTTCTAGTTTCCAACATTGTGCTTGACTCTGGTTTCAGTTTGGCTAAAACTGGGTATAAACAGGAACTCAAGCTTCAGAACCATCTCACTCTAATGGTCCGGTCCACAGCTCTAAGCCCTGATGCTTACACATATCAGTGAGTTGTTACTATGGTTACATATTTACCAAAGTTTTTATATAGTTAGCAGGGACAGTAGTTACCATCTTTCTACAAAGAAACTTTAGGATAGGAGATGATGGGCAGCCAGTTCAGATGTTTCTATGATTTGCCTGAACTGCCTACCCAACCTAGTAAACCTGGAAAAAAAAAAAAACTCAAAGACCTCTCAAAGACCTATTTCTCTTTCGAGCATGGTGTTTGAGCTTGGTTTCGTCATCGCATGAATGGGAATTCAAGCTCCAGAATCATCCCTCTCTAATAGTCAGGTCCAAAACATGCTTACACATGACAGCAAGTTACTGTGTTAAATGTTTGGGAGCTAGGTAGTCACTCATGTAAAGCCTGATACATGTTTTGTTTTTTAGATTTAGTAGGTTGGGTAGGCAGTTCAGACAAATCATAGAAACATTTGACCTGGCTGCCCATCATCTCCTATCCTAAAGTTCCTTTGTAGAAAGATGGTAAATGTAACTACTGTCCCTGCTAACTATATAAAATCTTAAATATAAAGTAAATGAGGTAAATATACTTTATATACATGTAAAGTAGCACCTCAATGTTTTTTTACATCCACAAAACCAATGTTCAATGCCTGTTCATTATGATTTCTTGCATACAGATTTGTGTTGTATCTGTGGAATCATGCAAGATTTTATAAACGCAATCTCCTGTTCTCTTGAATGTAATTATCATTAGCCCATCATTAAATACAGCTTGATTATCCACAGTGGTTCAGTACACTGGAGTGCAGTGTGGTGCAGTGGGTACATCTGCTCTGAGTCTGTCTTTCTTCTGTTCTTTCTGCCCCATTACCCTTCAGACTAGGACAATCCAGCAGAGATGAGGATCTGGTCAGGATCTGGGATTTACTGTACAGCTAAACAGCTCAAAAACACGCAAAGAATACGTGGCTGAGCAAAACCCATAGACTAGTGCTCATCGCCTGGTGGACCACGGTCCGGATGTGGACCCAGCAAAGTATTTCAGTGGACTAAACCTCATACTTGGAAAACATACTGTAACAGAGCATATCTAGTGATAATCTAGCGACTTTAGTTTTCTAAACACAAACCATTACGGCTTCTGTAGCTGGTCCTCTGTTTGTTTGTGTGAGGTTTTGTCCAAAAGAAGGAACTTTAGGAGACAACTGTGCTTTTTAATAGCACAATATCCCAAAAAAAGTTCCAAAAGTGCACAAGGGCATCATGCACATATATTCACACCTAGGGGCAAAAATCGACCTACTAGAATGTTTTTGAGAGGAAGCTGGAGAACCCAGAGGAAACCCAGACAGACACATGGAGAACATACAAAACTCTGAGCTGTAAGGCATGCCCATGTTGAATATTTTGATACTATATACCGTACATATAAAATGAATTTTGAGCACATACCTAAAGTATAACCCAGCATTGCAACTCTATGTCCATGGAAATACAGTATTGTTCCTATTGAATGTGCTGATAATGGAAAACTGTCACTGGTTGAATATTTTTGAAGGCATAATTGGAAAAATCATGGCAATATGCTACATGTGGTAAAGAAGTTGCATATCAAACCAGCTGGATTTCTGTTCCCAGGTAATGGCGGACACTACTTGTCCACCCTCAAACATCATGGGTCATAAAAATTGTGCTGAGCAGCCGACTGAAGAGCGTCCCTCTACGTCAAATGGCATACATGAGAAATGCTGTTCTTGGTATGGAAATCAATAGAATTTTTGTGTTATTGACACAGTCTGCTGGCCTCGCTTCAGGGTAATGGACCTGAAAGTCTCCATCTGTCTGTTAAAAACATCTTTGTCCCTGCAGGATATCTCTGCCTAAAAGAAAACTTGGTGGCACCAGGAACTCAGCGTTCAAAACACACAGCTGCAGATGCAGGCCAATGGCTTTAAATTTTGGGGCAAATGGATTCTTCGTCTATGGGGAGATGCCATCGTTAATGTAGCTCACTGTTTGGTTTGTTCGTCCCCACAAAAGGCTCCATGAAACACTATTATCTTTCTATTCTAGTCTTTCACAAAGATCTCTTTCTCTTTACACAGAATCTATTTTACCACTTTAACTTCCTCTCCATTTAGGCTACACTGATCACCTTTCATATTACCTCTTGTTTTTTTTTATTTATACACATTATTTTTGTGCACTTAGGACTGCGTTCAGAGTTTAATTAAATGCTCATAGTGAGAATTTATTACCAAAACTGTGCACATCAGTATTCAGACTTCAAATCTAACTACAGACTAAAATGCTATTCATATGTGACTTGACAGTTATGCACATGGGGTGCACTTTGTCAAAAATAGAGGTTTGTCTCAGTTACACTCAATTCAGACACTGGAATTAAACCCGTGATATATCGGCTTGAATCCAGCTCCACTGCCTGATATGTAACCACTGTGTGGCACACTGAAAAGTATGTTTTGATCTGTAAAAGCACTAAAAGAAACATGGAATGCCATTTGAGTCCAATATTAAATACATCAATATGACATTCTTAATTTATTTATCAATCAATCAATCAATTAATCAATCAATTAATGAATTAAAAAAAAATCATTAATTTTAAATAATAAGTAATTTAAATAAATAAAACAAAATAATTAGTTACATAATTAGATTAATAATTGCTTATTATTAAAAAGTATTATCCCTTTTAAGTCAGTGAAAAGCATTTTTTTCACATGGAGGAGACATCATCATTAAGATTATCTCGAGGACATTTTTTATGGATATAAATTATAAATTATCTTAAGTGAGCTTAAGACTAGTGTTTGGTCTTCCTTACAGGTCAGAGCTTCCTTTACAGGTGTGTGCATCAACTGAACACAAACAACATTATTTTATTCAACACAGCAAAAAGTAATAAAATAATAAATAAATAAATAAATAAAATAACCTACATCTCCTGCCTGCATTACGATGTCATGGACCTTGATTTATTATCGCATGGCAACATTATGTTCAGAATTAACTCAGTGCACTCTTTAACAAACCTAAAAATGCAAAATAGTAGTATCTGCTGGATCAACTCCTTTTTTATAAGCTGCCAAATAATGAAAGTGGAAGCCATATTGATAACCGAAGTTGTAGTGAAGAGTGTGATAACTACTACTAGGGCTAATTGTTGCTTGGCCTTTTTCCAATTTTCAACTGTCCAGTTTCGGTGAGTCTGTGCCCACTGTAGACTCAGATTCTGGTTGTCTGCTGACAGGAGTGGAACGTTCCTCAACATTTGCCATGTTCTGCATTCTGAGATGCTTGTCTGTTCACTGCAGTTACCGTCGCCTTCCTATGAGCTTAAACGAGTCTTGCCATTCTCCTCTGTCCTCTTTCATCAGCATGGCGTTTCCTTCCACAGACGTGCCACTCAGTGGGTTTTTTAAAATCTGTATCTGCATGTTTTTATGCATTTCACTGTTTGCACATGAATGTGTGATAATTGCATGAATGAGCAGGTGTACAGTTCCTAATAAAGTTGCCAGTGATAATGTATTAGTAATATACTCCTATTAATGTTTATTATTTAACATAGAAAAAAAATGTGGGTGTTGGTGATTTTTACTTCTATGCAGGTGAGAGTGGGTGGTCAGATACGAAGCAAGCTGGAACGTCCAGTGCTGCTCTATTAAAGGTCTTAAGTGCCAATGGACACAAATCTTATGAATATTCGAATATTAAAATTAGGATGAAGATCCATCCCTAATAATATTTAGGGCCCCTAATTAAAAGGGACTAGGACCAACCAAACAGAGACCAATAGCAATGCCATTAGTTATGGTTAAATTTAACCCAGTAATACACACATTCCACATATTCCTACTTGAAAATCTCCATTTGTTGCCTTAAATATTCCCATCTATGATCGTAAAGGCACACCCACTCCGACCTCATTTCCATATATGGATCAAAGATACAGATTTTTTTTATCAATAAACCTTCTGTGGTCTGTGATATGCTTACTATTATAAGAAAGTCAGAATATTTTCATGAAATCTGAGGTGACACTGATAGCTCAGGTGCAAAGGAAACTGTTCAAACCATACCTCATATCTGAACTTCTGCACTTCACTCAATCACTGAGTCTCTGGTGGTGTCAGCCTCCCATTTTCCCCTCCTTAACCCCTCATTTTCCCATCAGCTAACACTCCCTGTGAGAAAATGCGATGTGCTTGGGGCCTCCGTTGTATCACACCAGCATGGCTGCTCCTGATCCTCACATGAAATATCCCATGATGGCCAAATTTGTGTCAATGTCTGTGCGAGTCATCTCCTCAAGGTGAGCCTTCAGCTCCTGGCTCTGCTTCAGTAATGGATGATTTATATCTTATCAGGGCTTGTAATGCAGAAGAAGCACTTTACCAAGAGCTGGGCTATTTATCTAAAGGGCTTCTCTTTTCTTCTTGAGCCAGAAAGAGAGAAGGATAGCAAAACCAAGCATGGGGAGACACTGTGGTCAAGTGAAGAACAAGCCAAAGATAGAAAACCATTCTTCTCTGATCACATGGTGCTACCTTAGCAAAACGCCCTGTGCTTTTGTGTGTGTGTGTGTGTGTGTGTTTAATAGGGTTGTCGGAACACATTTCGAATACTGTCCAAACACTGTTCAAATCATCATGATCAAATGCATCAAATGCAAAAATATTCACATATTTCTGATATTTAAGATCTCCTGTTCTACTTTTAATCACCTAGCATTATTAAGTATATAAATTATAATTAGGTTAATTAGATATAATTAGATACATTTATTTATTTATTAATTTATTTAATTATTTAATCTATTAGAAGTTCTATCTAGAACCTCTGAAAGGTCTTTGGTATGTTCGTCTTGCAGAACCTTCAAAGATACCTGATACAAGAGAGTTCCCTTTTTGGGAAATGGTTCCAAATAGATCCCCTTTAGAAAGCTAGAACTGTTAACCATCCAGGGTGTCATGCTGGAGCAGGGTTGCTACCTCACAGCTCCAGGATACTGTCCGTGTAACACACAGGTTCCCTCTGGGTTCTCTGGTTTCCTCCCACCTCCAAAAAACATAACGCCAGGTGGATTGGCAACTCTAAATTGCCCCTAGGTGTGAATGTGTATGTGGTGGTCTGCAATGAACTGCCATTCCATCCAGGGAAAGTGTTCCCGGGATAGAATTTGGACCAGAATAAAGCTCTTTCTGATAATGAATGAACGCTGAAAGAACTGCTGACATGTTCTTGCATGAAGACAAATCTAACATTGTCCCAGGTTGTAAATATGAGGGCAAAACCCACAACAGAGCACTCTTTGGAAAAAGGGGTTTGTTAATGGTTCTTTGGATGGTTATGGCTCCAGGTTGGTAGGGAAGCTTTACTTACTGTAGAACCTTCATTGAAAGGGAAACCTCTGTTTTAGAATTCCACATTAAAGGTGGGAAGAGGTACAAACCAGTGAATTCTTAGATTACTATTAGAGTGGATCCATTTTTTTTAAGAATGTAGGAAAATAAAAAAAAGTGACATGTTTTAGCCTGTTATGAAATGATGACTTTAATCTGTCATCAGTTTACCCCAGGGAAGTTCACAAACTTTCTGTAACCAGGGACCCCTTTAGCTGTAAAATAAATCCCAGAGACCCCCTATGAACATATTCCAACTATTCAAATATTAGGCTCATTAATTTAAATGTGTGCAGTAATATTTAGGTGATTTATTGGGAGCCATTGAGCTTTTTATTCCTGAATTTTCCACTGAGAGAATGCATTGGGTCCAAGCTGAACTTATTTATAAGCCTGCTTGATTTTGAGTTATTGAGGTTTGGATTAAACCCACTTAATTCAAGCGACCACTCAAAGCAGCCAACTGAATAATAAATATGAATACTTTGTAAATAGTGAATTGTGATTTCCAACAATGCAAAACAATAAAAAAAAATTGAACAGACACAGAACCAGTGGTTTATGCGATAAAAACTCCTAACATAGCTACTGCTCACTCTTGTCTGTATAAAATTATAGTTTCTTTAATTTTCATATGCATGAGAATACTAAATTGCTTTTAATAATTAAATTCATATGCAGTTTCTGTGGCTGCTGTAGTGTGTGTGTGTGTGTGTGTGTGTGTGTGTGCAGGTCTCCTGATGGCTCCACACACAGCACAGTACAGTATCTGGCCCTGGTGGTCAGAGTGTGTGTATTGTTTGGCAGGAGGTGTTTCCTCAGAGCTGGCCTGAGGCCAGTTCAGCTCTGCTCTGTGAGCACCAGCATGTGTGTGTGTGTGTGTGTGTGTGTCTTCAGGCAAGGCTTAACTTCACAGATAATCCCTCTGCATATGAGTTCTTCTTTACTTCAGCATGCAAAACACGCAATCTGGCTTAAGAGCAAAATTGTCCCACTTTCATTTATTTATCATGAACTATCAGCATTTATTTATACGCCAAACTATTCCTTTAATAATCAGCGCATTCTGTCTGTGCATAACCTTGGCAGTAATAATCAGCATGCTCCTCTCTGTGTTGTGGTTCAAATCACCAGCATGTCCTCTCATTTCATTTCCCCCACATGTGGCATGCACACGGAGGCCCAAATTGTTTTCTCATCCTCCTTCTGTCCTCAAGAAGCCCTACCACCATCTCCTCCTCCTTCTCTTCTTCTTCTCTTCTTCTTCTTCTTCTTCTGCTTTTCAAAGGATGCTAGAGTGCTGCAGCTGCGACCCACACAGAGTTTGATTAAAGCTCTCCTGTGGGTTCTCATTGCGGTTCCTGTTAATGCCTACCGTGTGAACATCGTGCTGCATGTGTACCTGATCCAGCTCCTCATCCCACTCCCAACAGACGCTTTTAACTCCTTCTTCCTCTTGCGTATTCCTTTCTTTGAGCCCTTTCTTCCTCCTTCGCTCTCAGGCTGATAAATCAATCACTACTTTTCCTCTTTTTCTGTTTCCACCATGCCTTTTAAGTCTTCCTTTCATCTGTTCTGCTTTCACAGTAGCAACAAACAACCACATAACCATTCATTCATTTCGACTGACAGCTTAATCAGAATACAAAGCATTCAAGTGGGAAAAAAAAATCATGTATACACCTCAGTCATAACAAAGTAAACCTGATAGATCTGATGAATTTGGATTGGTCTAAAATCTTACAGCTACACTGGTAATAGTTTCATTACCCGACCTTTATGTAAAACTAGTCCGTCCCAAATAAGGCCAAATTTGTGCATGTGAATTTTAGTCTTGTGTATAAAACAGTTCTATGAAGAAACACAGCTCATTTCGCAGTCCCACATTTTACATGATTTAAAAATAATTGTAAGGTTGGATGGGCAGTGGAATGGGTTTTGTACTTCTATTTTGAGGCAGAAGTGGGATGCAAATTCACTAGAGTAAAATTCGCACAGTGTTTAATATTCACCATCCAGCAAAGAATACTATGGTTAACCACGACGGTAAATGTATGTACAAAGGAAAAAGTTTCACAAGATACATTTCAGAAGCATTTTTTCAATGCGTGTGAGATGTGCAATGCATGTTACATGGCAAATTTATTATTTCGTTTAAATATCTTGGTTTTTTTCATTTATTACTGCCCTTAAGAAGCTACATAAGATATTTACATGTTTCCCAGAAGACAAAATAATAACAATTTACACTGATCATCCTGTTCAAAAGTTTACACCCCCTGGCTCCTAATGCATTGTGTTGCCTTCTTGAGAATCAGTGAATGTTTGCACTTTTTGTAATAGTCGTGTACGAGTCCCTCAGTTGTCCTCAGTGTGAAAAGATGGATCTCAACATCATATAGCCACTGTTGGAAAGGGGTCAAATATGCAGAAGATGCTGGAAAACCAAAGAATGTGCAGGACCTTGAGGATTTTTCTGAAGAACAGTGGGCGGTTTAACTGCTCAGGACAAACAAGGGACTCATGAACAACTATCACAAAACAGAAAAACAGTTCGTAATCATCCAGGTAACAATACACATTATTAACAATCAAGTGGATGTGAACTTTTGAACCGGTTCATTTGTGTAAATTCAGTTATTATTGTGTCTTGTGGACTATATCTAAACATCTGCTATGAGAAATAGCTTATTCAGGGCAGTACTAAAAAAACAAAATGCAATTTTTATGATCTTTCTTATGTTTTTTTTTTTTTTTAATTATTAACATTTTGCAGCGTATATAAACTTATCACCAAAACTTCCATTTTAATAAGCATCTCAGTCCACATCAGCTGCATCTGAGGTGTGTAAAACCTGAGCCTGTGTGTTTCACTGTGCTTGCTTTACGATTTGTGCCTAATTTTTTCACTTGTGCACATAAGCGAATGGTAAACCTCAAAGAAATCCACAGTAATCACACAATCACATTATGAAATTGGCGTTACATCTTCCTCAATATACTGAACATTGTAGAACCTTTCTTTTGACCAACATATAAACTCTGCATTAGCATAAAAAGAACTGACAGTCAACGTCACACCACATACTATTGCATCAGTGCATGTATATCACACATCATATCTGATCTGATACTAATCCAGAGTTTCAAGCCTTCCAGAGTTTACATCTCTAGAGTTCAGGCACATTGCAGGTAACGTGATCACTCAAGCTCTAATAAATTCCCTTTCCACACATAGCTTTGCAGGGTGAGACGCAGTCATAGCTGAGCCAGATCAAAGCAGGAATAGCACTATGCTGATAATACCATGCTGCCAGATTTGAGTGTGAGACGGAAGATTCAGATGCGAGCAGCCAGCTACGGAGTGCCTGATTCATTATACTCTAAATATTTCTCTTCACTGCAGCCCATTGTGTGTGCTCAAGGTCAACCATGGAACTGCTAATAAATCTACAAATCAGAACATGAAATAAAACGAAGCTGACTAAATGTTTCTACAGCTGTTACCAAGCTGTGCCCAAAGGCAGCATGAAGCCTTTTGTAGGATAGTGAACTGAGCCTTCAGACGATCCTTCATTCGTACCTGCGGATTCCTATATCTGAAAGAAACAATCAGCTAATCAAGAGCAAGGATGGTGGCGTGCGAGGACAGCTTGGAATTTACAGAAAAAAAAAGTGTAAGACGGAAATGGTAACGGATGAAGAGTGCTGGTTGGACAAAAAGAGGACCACAATAAATAAGAAAAGAAAAAAAAACCCTTGGGGACATGCTGTTATAGGAAAAGAATCAATAACTGAGTGGTGCGTGGTAGAGATCACCACTTTTTATCCATTTATCGTTATGTTTAATGTAGTTTTTTTTCCCTCTGTTGTAGTCAATAAGACAAAAAAGCAGCTTGTCAAGTTACTGAGAAACCGGAAAGTGTAAAATCCTCTTCCATGTCAGAAAACCGCCACAAAGCACTGACACTGGAGATGCCCCCTCATAAAAAAAATGAATCATATCACAGATTATACTGTACTCTTTGTTAAATAACAACACATTTTAAAATCTACAGTATTTATTATTAGACTTAGATTGCACGGACTGTCTGCCATGTCAATAAGCTGTTACCATAGAAACAACAACGTATTAGAAAAAGAGCATTATAGTATATAAACCTATCATTTATGTTACAGCCATAAATACAGTCAGAGCTGCTTTTATAGAAAATAAATCAACACCTTCTGACCAGTCAGAATTAAGAACTCGAGTACTGGGGTGTGAAATACCATAATGGTCTGAACTAACTATCCAGTAATTACCACTGAATTGAAAGATGTGTCACCTTGTGGTATTATAATTATTTCAGATTATGTTTTATAACTGACTATCCAAATGTCATCTGTGTGTCTTTTTCCAGGAAAACGATGCAGATCAGTATGTTATCAGCTGTAGTATTTCTACGGACGGCAGGCCTGGGATGACTGACAATCATCAACAGATTGCTAGTAAATCTGGCAATTTAAATGTCAGAACACATGATGCCCCCAGCGTTCATGGCTTTTCACACAGCGGAAGACAAATCTCTCTCCACTCCACCTGTCTCTCTTCACTTCCCAGCAGAACTCAGGTCAGAATTCCTGCTTAGCACAGCTTTTCACACAGCAGGTAGAAAATCACTTGCACTGTAAGCAAATAGTAAATCAGTCATTTATGAAGTCAGTGTGTTCAAATTTATGCTCTTTTGTTGCACATCAAATTGTTGAACGTTTTCCTTACCACAGCTGTCAAATCCCAGTCTGACAGAAAAAAAGGTTTCACCTAAAACTTTAAAGAGTTCTTTGGTTTGTACCTCTGGGTTCAATGTAGAATCGTACAAATGATGGTTTCAAAGAACCCCCGAGGAACCAATTCTGTAAGAGTGCACTGCATGTTAATGTTAATAAATACTGCCACATCCATCTATCCATCCATTCATCCATCCACCCATTCATTCATCCACACATCTATCCAGTCATCCATCCATCCATTTGCCTAAGCATCCACCCATCTATTCATCCATCCACCCATCTATTCATCCATCCATCCGTCCCATGCATCCATCCATCCATCTGTCCATCTATCCACCTCTCCCTCCATCCTTCCATCCATCCATCCATCAATCTATTTATCCATCCATCCCTTTATCCCTCCATGCATTTATCATTCTATCTATCCATTCATCCTTCCATCCATCCCTCCATCCTTCCATCCATCCATCAATCTATTTATCCATCCATCCATCCCTTTATCCCTCCATCCATTTATCATTCTATCTATCCATTCATCCTTCCATCCATCCATCCATCCACCCATTTATCTATCCATCTGCTGATTTAAACTGCAGCTTTTCTTAGGCTACATGAGATCCATGTAAAAATCAGTTCTCAACTCGTCTTCATGACGGTTTTCTTTAATCTTTATTTCTGTGAAAATTCAAATAGTATTCAGAAAATGAATTTTGTTCCATCATTCATTAACTGTGGTTTACTGTTTTCCCCCTTAGACCTCTTAAGGGTTCATGGATTTGTCCATCGGGGGAAGGTTCTATGTAGAACTCTAAAATAGAGTTGTTGTTTTTTTAATCGTCTGAGAAATAGAAACCTTTTAGGATGCTGTAGTCTTTTACACATTTTCAAATCACACACACAAAACCTTTTTAATAAACAAACTAGAAAAACAAAAAAGTCTGTTTTCGATGTATATTTTATTAAAGTCCAGAATCCTGCCCTTATGATGACCTCATGATGTATGGCACCTCAGATTATGCTGTTTTATCACAGCAACACCTAAAAGTTTCTCCTCGGCTTCATTACATTAAAGTGCATGTAGAATTTACATCCCTGACGTGCTTCTGGTGGATTCTGAAGGCTTTTTAGCTGTTTTTGAAGCACCTTTAGTTCTCACGATCAAAGGCAGTTGCATGGATTGGCAGATCTTAGACTACAAGCATTTAAATGCTGCTGTGTTGCTTTTTCCTTCAAAGGTAAGGGTGTAGATTTCATGCCTCCAATGACTGGAACATCCCCTGAGAGTGGGGATTAGTGTAACAAATCCACTGGAATTGATGGGGTTAATGGCAGAGCCGTGGACCTCCGCAGTCTCACAGACATAGTTCAAAAAGCATGTTTAGCAACAGAAAGTCACCTGTAACTAAACTCCTCCTGTCCGTGTAATGCGATAAAACAATGTGGGATACGGTGTATTATACAGGCATGACTATGACTCTCTTATGATGATTAACCTCTGAAAGTCCTGGATTCTTATGCAGTTATTCATCTTAATGGTGATTCCATGATTTTAGTGCCATTTTGCCATTGCAACTCTAAAAACATTATTTAGCTTTTTTTTTTTTTTTCAACAATTGACCATAAGAAAACTGATCACAGACAACAATATCTCATTTATTTACACAGATTCTTTGTTGGCTGCATTTTGCTCTTAAATGAGGATTAACCTCGGTTGAAAATAACAGGGTGCAGTATTTTTAGCATAAGCAAATAAACCGAATGTGGTTAATTAGCATCCATGCTAATCACAAATTAATAACTTCTTTATATCTATAATTTAGAGAACAAGATTGTACTTGTGGCCTTGTCAGTGAGAAAATGAAGAAAACCGAACTAGAGGACATACTTTTCTTCTTCCCATGATCTTCAGGAAATGTATGTAATGCTCATAGATTGTTCCAAATATTTCTTAGGGATGAGCGTGTTCAGGTAACAGGGTTGAGTGTATGGACTAAAATGTACAGTACATGTTTCATAACCTATAATGGATGACTCATGGAAAAGGTATTATTTTAGTATTTCACTGATTACACTTGTAACATTTGAAATTAATTAACTGAGACATGCACATAGGTTGTTGTGAAGGACGTTACCTGTGTTTAAAATGTCTTTACACAATTTACTTTATATACATATTTAAAAAATATCCTGACACAAATGACACACCTATCATGGAATCATTCTTAAAGCATATTATTTAATAATTACAATCACACTACTATGAAAAGTATTTAGTTACAAGAGTAGAAGTGCCGGTCTGTTTGCATTTTCTTATCTTTCTCGGTTTTCTGATGCAGAAAGATCTGCTTTCATGGTTTTTCAAAGTCAGGTGGAGTCATTTTCATATGCGCAGCAAAGCAGCTACGGCAACCTGTTTAAAGCCGTCAGCAGATGGGAGTAATTTTGAGCCTGCTGGAAAACAAGCGCACCTCATTTAAGTTTTACTCTCCTAACGTCTGTTGCTCAAATGCTTCAGGAAGCCCTTTTTTTCATCCCTTCAGGCATCTGTTGCTGAGGACTGGTGGGCATATGTTTTCAAGGACAAGCCTTTTATACTGCTCGCTGATTGCACTTTTACACTTAGGTCATGTCAAACATTGAAACAATAGCTAATGATAAGCCTAGTACAATAAATTCTACAAATAAATGTTATCCACGTACCTCAGATGTAGTCAGACAGCCAAGGCATGTCTTGTATCCAAGGTAGTTTTGCACAAGGAGCTACAAGGCTAATGTAGCTAGTAAATATCTTATTATTATTATTATTATTATTATTAAATACATGTCAAAATCTTTATATACCTGCTTGAAACAACATGTTAAGCCATATACTCCCATTTTTAAATAAACAAATTAGTAAAATTTTAAACATTTTTCGAAGGCGGAGCTTACGCTCTTTGGGGAGAAAAAAGGGTTTCCCATGAGCTCTTTGGAAAGTTAAGGCTCCTTAAAAATGTTTTACTTGGTGCACCTACCTGAAAGCGTTCTACATAACATCATTATTCAACTAAAACTTTATTTCATTTGGCAGTGGTTTTCAACTGAAACCACTTTCTTGAAGAGCAAGTTACATACGATTCCTTCATGCTTCTCGTTTTCAGCTTTTTTCTTGACTTCAGTAATCAGAATGAAATAAATAAAATCTAGGACTAGAGCTTGGACTTATTTGCACAACACCCACTACCTCAGCCATGATGATGTACAGTATATATTGCACAAACAACTGCACAT
This sequence comes from Pangasius sanitwongsei, assembly GCA_037576675.1. NCBI lineage: Eukaryota > Metazoa > Chordata > Actinopteri > Siluriformes > Pangasiidae > Pangasius > Pangasius sanitwongsei. Next base: position 20,406,090 of record CM075014.1, on the reverse strand, counting down.
ATCTGCACCTTATTCAAAATACACTCGTTCTGTTTCTGCCACAGATCTTTGTATCCCTTACATCATATTTTTATATTTTTATAGTTTTCCTTTCCTACCTGTATAGAAGTAAATTCTGGTTTATGTACGTTCCATTTTTATGCCATGGACAGCCGAAAAAAGCATTTCACTGCATGTCCTGTGGATCTAAAGTGTTTTATTTATGTTGATATTCTGAGAAATCAGCGCTCACCACATGGCAGCCAAGCTTTAATTTCACTCCTGTGTTTTTACTTTTGTCTCCTGTAAAAATGTGAAAGTTCATTAGGCATTTTTCTCGATTAGACAAATTACTTTGGGCAAAGTGACTTTGGGCAATTTATATTATGTTGTTTTATAAAACAATTTCCATATCATCATCTTAAAATATTCATGTTTTTATGAGGGTTTTTTTGTTTGTTTGTTTGTTTGTTCTTGATGCTTTCTTTCTCTGGGCTACAATGCAGAATTCAAACAATTCTCCCAATTTCATCGCTAACATCTTTGTCCCACATATTGTTATTTGTCATTCCTATTTTCTTCCCTGCACCTCCACCACAGCACATGCACTTTCTAAAATCTGCTGTAAACAGCATCCTTGTAGGCGCAGAATTATTTATGCATGCAAGGTAGTTAAACCCCATTCAGAGAGCATGATGGACACAAAGCAATTCACTCTTCACAGATCAGACTGTTAAATCATTAATTTGCTATCAGCATATTTTAGGGAGTTGTCTATCCTGACCTTTAAGCGCATCACTTCTTCAGAATAACATATTGGCCACCTCTTTACAAAACACTTCTGCACCTCCATCCGGTAGATTCGTTTGCATACAAACCAATTTGCAAGTGAAAGAGGCTTTGTAGACTGAAACCAAATGCATCCTTTTCCTGTAGCTCAGCTTGCTTCATGTAGTGCATCTATGCCCATGTGCTGGTCTGATTTTCCTCCAAACAGTTGGATTGCTTCAAGTGTCCAATGATTTCTGTTAATTTTAACAGTTTTTAAAAGATTTTTTTTTAACATTTCTTTTAAAAGATGTTCATCTTTTTTTGTTTTTGACCTTATCACATACATTACCAGAAAAATCCATCACATCCATATGTGATTCTTCCCCAAACTGTTGCCACAAATTATGAAGCACACAATTGTATAGAATGTCGTTGTATGCTGCAGCATTACAATTTTCCCTTCACAGGAACCAAGAGGCCCAAACCTGTTCCAGCATGACAATGCCCCATGCACACAGTGAGCTCCATGAACACATGGTTTGAGAAGGTTGGAATGGAAGAACTCGAGTGTCCTGCACGGAGCCCTGACCTCAACCCCACTGAACACGTTTGGGATGAACTGGAACACCGACTGCACCCCAGTCCTCCTCACTCGACATCAGTGCCTGACCTCACTAATGCTCTTGTGGATGAATGAGCACAAATCCCCACAATGATGCTCCAAAATCTAGTGGAAAGCCTTCCCAGAAGAGTGGAGCTTATTATAACAGCAAAGTGGGAATAAAACTGGAAGGGGATTTTCAACAAGCACATATAGGCGTGATGGTCAGAGGTGCACAAACTTTTGGCCAGATCGTGTAGTTCAGTACCCTGATGTCATTTTCAGAGGTATGATGTGCAGTCCTGGGAGGGAATGAGGGGGATGCAGTAAACTGTAAGAAAAAAAAAAAAAACATACAGTAAATTTTTTTGATGGAGTCCTGTCAAATCATTTGGAAAATATTTGGAAAATGCAGAGGTCTTGATTACTCTAAACAGAGTTATAGAAAAGCACAAACAGCTGAAGGTAAACTTTGAACACCCCATGATTTATGAATGTAAAAATGTATATGTAAAGACGTAGCTCTATTTTAAAGAATTTTCTACAATAAATATAATTCCAAGAAGTTAAAAATTCTGCCATAATTCAGTGACCTCAAGACAAAAAATATTTTGCAAAGCTGTTTTTCCATGATAGATTTAGTTCCCAGTTTCTGCAGAAAGCAATATATGACTATATCTAAGCCCAATATTGCAACTGAGAGGATTCAAAAGCTGTGTAGAGGATATAAGAACGTTATAAAGCATGGGTGTACAAGTTATACGAGAACAGATTTATCACAGAAAGGAAAATACAAAACCTGGAGTGATATCATTTTCTCCCAATATTAACGTCTTATTTTTTGGTCACTCACAATAGTGAGGGAACATCTGTGATAATATCTTGTTGATTTTGTCCTAACAGTGTGCAAATGTTAGCACATTGTCCTACAATTAATACCAGAGCTGTCTCTGAGCCATTTATCCATTGGCATAAAGTCATCTCCCTATAATAAAGTGCTTATTTACAGTCCCATAAGGATGTGAGTGCAGCCAGTTAATAAGTGCTTAAGCAATGATTTAGATCTTTGGTGGAACCCTTGTCTAATATTTTTACTTTTTGTATCCTTTTTTGTTTTTTCGTTGGCACTGATAGTGATTAAACAATAATAAATCACAACTACAACTACTCACTACATCAGTTAATGAATAAATGATTCTTTTTTCCCTATAATGGCTGATGCAATTTTATTCCTCCTTATATAACAGCATTTTTTTCTTAAATTCCTTTGAAGCTGTAAAACCATGGTTTTGTCTTAAAGATGCTTTCCAGGAGCTAACCTAATGCAGAAGTTCAAATGGGAGTCGAGCAGAGATGGTGATTCAAAGGCAGGACTAGCGAAAAGGTTAAAAGCTCCTGAGTCTCACAGACACATTCTTCAAGGGGCACGTAATAGGATCAGCGCTTCCATAACTCTAGTGAAGAGCCAATCCTGATCCGCTCCTGCCGGTCGAGCCTCAAAGGGACGCCTGCGTGGCGATGCGCACTGCTCTGGGGTTTTAAGAGCGGTGAGAGCTTTTTTTTTGGCTTGAAACTCAATTTCCATGGTGTGTTGGAGAGGACACACTTTAAATCCAGGATATAAGGCTATTATAATTCAGGCCACATAACCTGCTCCTTCGATGGAAAGCTTCAGCCATGATTTAAGTGGCTTAAATGGACTTCTGCGGGGAAGGATTCATAAAAATAGCCCTTAACAAACTTTCCCAAGGCCAGGTCCTGCTCGGCTCTGTAGAGTCATCCCTCTTTGACATATTGTACTCGGCATCTTTAAACAAATTGTGTGATTTATGATGATGTATTGGCCCTATTTCCTCGTTCATCACATTAAAAATCCACCCAAGCACCTTGATGAGTGACTGAATGTGACTCCTCCATCACTGTAATTGTTCTTATCAACTCTCCAGACAAGCTAGACTTAAAGATCTCTCATTTTCCTGGTTTGGACCTGGTTTTGAAGAAGTCCAGACCACCACTGGTTAGCACTGAGGCCTTACACCAACAGGAAGTCACCAGACTACTGTATGAGAGCAATGTAGGGTGAACCGTGACCTCCCCTTTGCACCCGTTGAGAGATTTGTGCTTTGTCAGAGTAGACCTCCGTCTCCTATCGAGACTCATTAGTTATCGATTCCCCAGGTGCTCTGGTGAGCTGAGATTGAGATGGAGAACATGCGCTTGGTTGGACGTCTACACCCAGAGGTGTGAGAGCTGAAACCATGCAAGTCAGACATCCGCTGTTGAAAGACACCTCAGCGTGTTGCTTTATGACGGATAGTTCTTGTAATGACGGCCAGATCAAGAGTTAAAGCAAACACTGCAAGCACAGACACAAGCAGCTCCATGCCGCAGGATATCCTTCAACATGGGTCAGTTTACAGCTTCTCAGAACAGAGAAATTCTAAGTATTCCCCACAAGAACAAACTAATGAACCACAAAAGGTTCAAATTACCATTCTGTACAATTGTAAACATTTTTTATTCTCTACATTTAATTTAGAAATATCAAATATATCTTATCTTCATGTTTTTTTATACCAAATATTTATGGAAACTGAGATCCAAAAGCCCTTCCATTTTGAGGATGCTGGTGGATCGTCATGAAGCAGCGGAGCTTAAATAATAGACAGAGAAAATGTAAAAATGGCTAATATAACCTTTTTTATTTCATTTACAAAGACCAACCAGTTTAGTCACTGCTCAAAATTCCATGAACGCGATCTGTGTAGTGTAAATATATGAAAATCTAATATATGGCTATATATCAGATATACTGTACATATGGACATATAGGTTACACATATGGTGATTATTTAAATAAGTAATATATAATGACAGTATACTGTATATTAACATATTCAAACATATACTGTATGTCCAACACATATATTCAATGGTTGATTTTTAATTTTAAATAAAGATTGTGTGTTAAATCAGCTTACTGTACCAAGTGCAATATGTTTGCACAGTGTTTAAATCAATTAATACAAGAGTTATAAGTAATATGTAAGGAATATAACAAAATGGGGTGTGCAGTTAGAGGAAAGCAATCAACAACAGGGTGGTGTAATGTGGTCTGAGACAAAGCGGAATTATTCTTACCATTGTAAAGTTGATTATTTTCAAATAACAATATGTTTTTCCTCTTATACCGTGATACATTGATTTTAAGACTTTATCTTACATATACGGTAATACAGTGACCACTTATACAGTGATTTGCAAGGATGTTTTATTTATTAAAGAGTGACATCATCTTTTCTATCCATTTTTAACTGCATTTAATGTTGTGGAATGTCTAAAAACAAGTTCATGTTATCACTTCTGTTATAGCTACAATAAACAGTGGTTCTCTCACTTTATGCTGAAGTTAATAAGACAGAAAAATGCAGCTTGATTGAAATTACATGGACTTTCCTGTCTCGGAAAACTTAAAGGAACAGTTTTACCTGGCACTGACACTGGAGACTCCTTCCAAAAATTCTACATAAACTTCTCCTCAAAGAAAATGTTAGCATATCAACAATTACACATTTCCAATATATAACTTCCTACTATATGAATGATAACATTTTAGAATGAGTGCATTAATATAAACCTGTGATTTATTTTCAGAGTTGCTGTTATAGAAACTTTTCCAATGTTCCATTTTTAATAAAAAGGTTTAAACTTGTTAATTTAGTCCCATACAGAGTGTTAGGGTTAAGCAGACACAGACACAAACTTTCAGACTTTGAAGATGGATCAATTTACAGCATCACAATGGACTAAACCATCTATCATCCTTAGCTAATATGAGTTGCCTGCCAAAAAGAAATCTACCTGAATACACTATAGCCGCCTTCTGACATTGTATTTGAGCATGGTGTGGAATGAATAGTGTTCGGTAGAGCACAAGGCCTGTAGCAGATACTCGTGGAATGTGATACAGATGATTGCAATTTACGTTCACACACAATATCATTTGATAAGATGTGAAGCAGCTGACAGTTTCTACAAAGCCCAGAGTAGCACTGCACACCTTTTAGCTTTGGCTCTCGAGCGAATCTGCTGCTTGCCACTAATTAAAAGAGGCTCTTTGTGTCCATTTAATTCCTGTTCTCGTTTTAGCTGAGATCAGATGACAGCGTGAGGACAAAGAGAGAGCGAAGGTTCTGCGACAAAACACCAGACTCTAAAGGATGACCTGAGGGTGCCCCAGGCTCACCACCTGGGATCTGTTACCTGAGACTTACACACATTGGCGTAAACACACCTGTATTTTTAGCTAACTCAGCCACATAGAATGGAAAGGATAGTCTGTTACATATAACCTGTTTTTGTGCAATATTTACCTGGATGTCAGTTCTTTTCAGAAGAATTGATGTTGTTTCTTTAACCAACTTTCCACTTGTGATTCCAAGCTCTCACTGGCACTGTACCTTCTGTAGATTTTTCAAATAAATGCTCGATGTGAGGAATGGCTGCCTCGAGCAAGCTGGTAATACATGAGGCATCATGCTTTAGCTAAACATTCCATAACTGTGTGAATTTTTCTAGCAGCTGGGTGACACCTCAGACAGCTCAGTCATAATACAACATGTTTACACTGAGGCCATGTTTCAAATGCATTTATCACGCACTGAAGAAAGGCCCTGAAGAAACGCACTCTGCTGGAGAAAATAACTGAATGGCATACCTGTATTTTTTTTATGAAGCTCAAACTTTATAAGATTTTATCACATTATAACATTTGTCATAGGAGAAATTTCACAATCGGAAAAGTTGCACTTAACAAGCTAGCCTAAATAGAGAATGAATCCCAAATGGATCGCTGCTACCTATGTAAGTCCACTGCACAGGATATGATGTAATGGCTTCTACATGGAATGTAGTACAGTGCAAGTCTGATATAAAGCGGACTGCTGAGGCAGTAATTAGCTAACCAGGTTTTAGGCAAAGTGTTGAATCCCAAGTGGTTGTCAAACTCAGTACAAACTTTAGATACTAAAGACAAATATAAATTTTTTTTAATCTCTTCACCAAGGTCATGTTTCATTACCTGTTTTGTTCTCAGCTCATCAGAAATAGTCAAACCTGATCTCTTAAGAAAAACCTATTCATTTGAATAAACAAGAGCGATTTTGTTTGATTTCATGCAAATGAAGTCATACAAAAAGATACAAATGCTAGCCTGCCCCCACCCCACCCTTAATCTTTGTAACTTTGTATACAACTTTAGTCATGCAAATTGTTATGCTTTTGCATATGAGACCACGTTGGCTTTGACTTACAAACTTTAAAAACAGAACCTACTATTAACCAATTCAGTTCTTGAAATGACTGAGATGAAACAAAAATCTTTTGTTTACCAAAAAGTAAAGGTGTAAAGTTAATCTTTCTAGCAGAGCAAGTGTTCACAGGGGTGTTTGCGCTAACATTTAAACACGACTTAACCATGCTTTTTTATTGTAATGTTACTCGCTACTAAGCTAGTTTTGCTGAGTATTGACTTCTTTGGAGCTAGCTAAGAAGCTGGCAAGATAATGAAGTTGGAATGAAGTTATGAGATGATTCTGGTTTTCTTAAACAAAATAAAAGGGGTGTGTAATGGGTTGTATCCAATTTTCCATCACCAGTTTGTCACCACAAAACAAGATTTGAAAAGCCAAAATGTACATGGGCTAGTTTGTAGTAAAGCATTTGGGTTCTTAAAAGGTTTTCTAAAAGCACTGTCTTGAACAGAAGCGTGAGTGTTCAGTGTAATGCGCACACTACTGTTTAGTGATGATCTCAAATCAGTGATGCTTTTGGGATGGTAAACGTAGAAGTGTGCACATCCGATGATGCTTTTAGCAAAGATCTCTGAGAAGAAAATGTTTCACAACTTGACGAATCATGAGTTGATGCTCTGGCCTCTAACTGACCAGACTGACACTCTAACCTGATGACCGATCTGCCTGAAAGATCAGCACCAACATATTCCGTATATCTGCATTAATTAGACTTCCATTTAATCCCTAAGCTTTTGACTTTTGTGCTTTAGCTTGTGGTGGAGCTGCTGCACTCTTTGGTGCCGTGCTGCTTGTGTTTATGAATAATTGCTGGTGCTGTATTTAGTCTGCACAACACTCTGCAACTCTGAGCCTGTTAATTATTGATCTCCTCTTCATCAGCATACCTCTGCCTGACTGAGCAAACTGGGTGTGCCTGAAGCATGTCTACATGTAGGGTGTTATGTGATAAATGTGTGAACAACCAGGGTGTTTTTTTTTTTTTTAACTAAACAACAGTGATAGATAGAATAGCCCAAAGCATTATTCGGGTCTAAGGAAATGGTAATTATACCACAGTTGTGTTCTTGAATCTGATTGGTCAGAAGGTGTGACAGCAGCTCTGACAGTAGTTTAGCTGCCAATCGCAGGTTTATATTAATGCGTTTACTCTATTATATCGTTTCTGTGGTAACAGCTCATTCTCAGAGACTGCATCTTTTCAAACTGTTGCTTGTGTTGCGTCACAGGGCAGAGTAACACACACGGAGGAAAGCGCTATCCACCCTCTTCCTCATACCTGAGCTCATGGATGCCACTGATTGGTTAATGGTGCTGTGATTGACAGGAAAGTGAGAGTATGTTCCTCCCACCTAGAGAGCACAGCCAATTTTTCTGTCTTGGGCACAGACGGTTGTGGCATGGTCGGGATTGAAACTTGCGATATCTCCAGACGATAGAGATAGATTCACTACCGTTGCCTCTGGCTTGTTCAGTAGGGATTTAAAATCTACATCTGGATTTCTGTAAAGCTGCTTTGTGACATTGTCTATTGTTAAAATCGCTATACAAATAAGATGATGATTTTTGGAAAATCAGCACTGGATGTGTGGGTAGTCACATGTATGCATTTATGGAGTGTTAATACTGATGTAGAAAGAAGTTATGTGTCTGCCACAATTTGGTGAAAACGTCAGCGTTTGTGAAGGTTTCTCTGTCTGATGTAATGTAATCTGCAGCCATAATAAGCTATGTGATGATTCTGTCCTGCCTTCTGTAGTGCTTCCTGACACTGGCTTATTTAACCTCAACATGACACATAAGACTCGCGACAGCCAACATTTTATCTCTAAACAAAAACAAGGTACAAAGCACTCGGGACGAGACGTTTGACATGAACCACCGACTTCGGAGCTTTGAGGAGTGACAGGACCTCCAGCAGCCCAGCGTCAGCTTCCTGACCCTGGGGAGCGTGCAATCTTGACACCAGGCTTTTTAGGCCTGCATGTTTAGACCGCTGTCATCCTGCTTTCTATCTGCTCAGTGAAAAATCTGAATGAATTCCGCTTTCACTGAATGTCCTGATCAGTTAGGGCACTTTTAAAAAAGAGATTTTCATTGCATTAGGAAGGATGCATGAAAAAGCAGTAAGCCTTTTAAAGCGTGTGTCTGGATAGAAGGTCTTCTCTTAGATGCTGCTAATTACAGTTTAATGTTTATCTTCTTGAGCTGCACTTCAAAGCACACTATTTTCAGTTTGATGCAAAGCATTGATTAGCCATATTATAGCCACTTCGTGACAGATGCAGCTATGATAAGCTTTGCCTGAGGTGTTTTTGTAGATCAGCCATATTGGTAAAATACAGATAAATCCAAGAAGCGGTGAAAATCACAGTCTCGTGCCGTGCTGGTACAGTAATACACGTGCTGGGCCATGCATAGCAGCCATGTTTGTTCAGGATTATCAGGATTCCTCTGAGATCTACAGAAAATAAAAAAAAATCCTATCCACATGAGGCCCATTGCATGACCCAAAGCTGTGTGTGTGTGTGTGTGTGTGTGTGTCTGGATGAAATGGAGTACTGAAGCAGGTTTCAGTAGAACAGTGTCAGACCACCATCGCAGCATCAAAGAGAGCAGACTGATCCTGTTCTGCTGTTGACTTTCTTTTTACACGGCACAGACTCTCTCTCTCTCTCTCTCTCTCTTTGTAAATTCACTTCGATTTTTCAATTCATGCTGCTTTATTGGCTTGACAGTAACACTGCATTTGTATTGCCAAAGCTTAGGGTACAAAGTCTGAACATATTAAAGAGTAATAAAGTAGGAGATTGAACATTGTAGAGTCTGTAAAATTGCAAAATGAAAAAGGTTAAGGTTACGTTAAATATTACAACACTAAAAGCCAGAATAATAAAAAGGAAGGAAAAAAATGCTTTAAAAGGGTCCGGGTATATATATATTTTTAGATTTTATTTTTCAGAAAATAAGCAGAACTGTTATTTTCCTTTAACAGCACATCCTCAAGTGATTTATTCCACTTATAAAAGTGATTTGCCAACAATTCAGTTTTTCAATTTATTAATAAATGACGTCATTTTTTTGGCCGTTTATAGTTACACTTAATGGTGTGAAATGTCCATGAGACAATTGAATTCCTGTTATCACTTAAGGCAAAGCGGCGATAAACTGTCACTCCCTCACCAGCTTCTCTTTTATTCCTCTTTCTTGAAGTTAATAAGACAAAGAAATAGCTTGTCATGTTCCTGAGAAACCACAAAGCGCAGATGACAAGTCTGAGTCTAAGGTTTAATGAAGATCTCACCGCTGGCTGTGGTGTATCTGGGAGACCCAGTTGAGGAATTTCATTTAACACTGAGCTGAGTTTACACACCGAGCCGTCTGCTCTCGCCACTTATACACACTCGGAGTGTGAGTCTAGTCCACTCAGCAGGGTAAAGACAGAAAAACATCCAGAATCCTAGAGAAAGTCTAAAACAAACACATGTCTGAGGAGAGAAAGTAAGGATGGATGGAATGTGTAAAGGAGAAAGTAAGTAAGAGAAAGAGAAAGACGAATGGTGGCGAGTACAGATGTTCACAGAAGACAGAACAGAAAGAGAAGGAGCTTCATGATAGCAGTAGGACCAAACACACAAACAGTTGGCTAGGTCTTGCCTCTTTTTAACCTTTTTAACTAAATGTCCTTTGAGGAGCAGCGACCGTCCAAAAATCCCCATTTCATCCACAACCCACTTTTCTTAGCATCCAGACATGAATTTAAGCTCAGCCAAATTAGCCTCTTTGCTAAGTTTAGCCTCAGCCCTCAGCTCAACAGGGACACACACAGGCCTGGTATAACATGCTCTCCAATGAGGAGTCCTCCGGGAGCTTCTGGCAGAGAGAAGAGCAGGAGATAAGCAGAGACGAAAAGGAAAGAGTGGAAAGGGCGAGATAGGAGCACAGCCAGGCCTGTGGAGTAGAGGATTAAATGCAGGATGATGTGATGGCCTACGGTTGCCCAGAAGCCGGCAGTAACAATGCAGTGTTATAATATAATATGCCAGGTATTACAGCCATAGGGCCATTTATAAGGACCCTGATGAATGGGTTCTGTCATTCAAAGGTCAATCCCAAAATTATAATGTTCAAGAGTACTGGAAAAATATTTGACTCAAACAATTAAAAAAATATTATAATACTTTTCCCCTAATAAAAAGTTATTCTCATAAGAACCTCCTTAAAAATACTTATACAGTATATATTATATAAAGTTGTAATAAATAGCATACAATTCATTATTATTATTATTATTTATATAAAAATATATAGAATATTTTTTTATACTAATTGAAATGAAACATTATTGTTGCCTTTATTGCTTTTATATCACCAAAACTGAGATATCAGAAATCCTTCTTATCTAACTCTATGGACAAACCTGGAGCTTTCAACTCTAAAAATCTCTCTGAGGAACACTTTGTGAACACTTTGACACAGAAACTTTAAGAACTGAAGAACCCATAGGATTTCTAGAGTTAACATTTTTTCTAAAAGTGTTGTCAAGGTAGAGCCCTTTGATTAAAAAAAAAAGTATGTATGTAAGTATGTATAAAAAAGTATGTATTAACTAATATTAGTTATCCACTATAAAAAGAGAGTCATGCTGGTTCTTTATATTATTAAACATATTTTTCATTTTATTAAAAGTGTGCTTTACAAAAAAAAATCCATATGGGTTTAAATTAAACCAACAAAAAACAGCAACACATGATTGATAATATTGCAAAGAAAAAAACTCAGTTGCATTGCTCTCTCGAATTGTCATTGAAAAGGTTGCAGAATGAGTGAGTGCTCCCTTGAGGCACTGTAAATTTCTGATACATACACACACACACACACACACACACACATCCATTCACAGCCCACACAGCAGCATCACAAAATAGGCTCATGAAAGCGTGTGACATGATCAGAAATAATACAACAGAAACAATGTGGGGTTGTTCGGTGCAACACAAACCATCAGAGTGAGACCATGTTCAACATCAACACATACACACACACACACACACCATGGACTGTGTCTGAGCACCTGAGCTGCAATCATTGGCATTAAAAACAAATAACTGCACCAACCGTGAAATGAGAAATACATAGTGTGGTATGGAGTGTAAAGAAAAGTGAGAAAAGCAAATATTTGGAACATAGAACTATACAGAATTCAGATTTAGGTTAGAAAAAGGTGTGTTATAAGGTACAAAATAAAAACATCATGTAACATTATGCACTCAAAACTCAACAGCTGAGGACAGATCCCAGTGAGGATTGTTAAAAATATCTATACTATATGTGGGCTTGCATCATTTTTTTAAAAATAAATATACTTTAAAAATAGTTTTTATCTTTTGATCTTGTTTTAATGCAAAGCTTTACAAGTAGCTGGGAATTAATAAAATTATGAACACTTTTTTTTTTACACCATTAGATACTTCACAGATCATAAGTGTTCAACGATAATGATGCATAGTTCTAGAGAAATCCAGAAATTTGACAAAATCCGAAAAGATCAATGCTCTCTGATGATGTTTCAGTGCATTAGCGTTAACCAGCGGTTCCGAACATCGGTGCTGAGGACCCGTTGCCCTGCACAATTTTTCAGCCTGGAAGTGGAGTTTCCATGTTTTCCCCATGTCCATGTTGTTTTTTCCTCTGGGTTCTCTGGTTTTCTCCCATGCCATTCCTGCCTCATGGTCAGTGTTCATGGAATAGGCTCTGGATTCACCACAACAAAGTAGTTACTGAATACACATTTGATCCAACTAACTAGCTAATTAGTAAGCCCATAATGAGCCTCCAAGGGTGTTTTAAGGTAGGGAGAACTTCAATCAGTGGTGGGCAGATGGAACCTCTGAAGTAGAACAACATCCTCACCCCCAGCACCGTGTAAATAACAAATCTGATTAATCTGGACTGGACTGGACATAAATAATAAAGAATTGCATAGGTCTCTGTTGCTGATGAGATCAATAATATACACTTAACCCTCATGCTCTGTTCACTGGATGTCCCATTCACCCAGACCATCTGTTTAACTTTTATAGATATACTATTTTAAAAAATTAATTAGACATTAATTAGAAATGAATAAAAATTAATTAAACATCTAATATATCTTAATCTCAATTATTTGCTATAATACAATATTACAGTATACTGTACAAACATACAGGTTTTAAAACGTTTCCATTTAGCACCTTTAAAATTTGGTTTGTTTTTTATTCCATGTAGAATCTTACAATGGAGGGTTCCCTTTCAAAGAAGATTCCAAGTAGATCCTCTTTAGGAAGCTAATGATCCTCTAGCCAAACTATCCAAACTATCCAAAGAACCTCTGAGAAACCCATTTTCCTAAAAGTGCATCAGGGGAACCTTCTGGGAAACCTGGCTGGTTTGTGTACACAAAAGGGAATATTAATAAGACAGGAAATAAATATAAAAGGGGCTAAAATGATAAAGAACAGTCACGTTTAACACTTTTACTTGACCTTCTTACCCTCATTATAGAAATTGGACTAAACAGAAAGTTTAAGTTAGAATAATTTTTTTGCAAGTGTTCCAATTTGTTTTTAAATGAGTCATTCTCATCCAAACAGAATTTTTCAAAATGGTGTTACACACTTGTTACTGAAACTGAGGCAAGCGTGTAAGGGGCGGTGGTGTTTTATTGGTTAAGGCTCTGTGTTAATGATCAGGATCACCATGCTGCCACTGTTGGGCCCTCTGTTTGGAAAAAAAGTGTAGGATGAATACATAAATGTAAATATTATAAATGTATCATAGAAACATTATGAGATGAACAGAACATAAGGGTCCGCTAAACTTCATTTCTATACTGGTGTATTTCTTGTACTGAGTGGAATTGCAAGCAATCGTAGTGTATGGTCTTTTCTCACACTTCACAAAGTCAGTCATCCCAGCCAAACATCCTTCCAGTCATCTGGTAGAACTTCATATTAAAGGGGCGGTAGAAGTCTCGTAACCTCTGCACCACCTCAGGGTCGATGTTGGGGTGCGTTCGGCCTTTGGTTTTGCCCAGGCAGTGAGGCTTGCTGCTTCCTTCAGCCTTCTTCAGGCATGGAAAGCCCTTGGTCTGGTTGAAATAGAAGTGTTTGTCTGTGATGATCCTCTTGAGGCCCAAGAAGTCCTGCACACGGCCGAGCTCTCCAGCTGGGTCACTGATCAGCCGCTCGCCACTCACAAACAGGATCTGATGCATGGGGAAGAACTGGAGCCAGTTGTCCAGGTGCTTGGTGTAGATGCCGATCTGGATTGCACTCCATGAGGTGTCAATAAGGCCTGTAGTCCTGTTTTTGAAAGTCAGGCTCTCAAAGGAGGCAATGTCTGGCTTTTTGGACAGCGTCTGTGTATAGTCTGAGATGGCCCGGGTGACCGGATCCCTCACCACCACTATGAGTTTGGTGGAATGTGACATGGAGTAGATCCGGGCTGGAGCTTCATGGGTCACAAAGTAGCTGGGTGTCTTCTCCATGGTGATCTGACCCTCCAGGGTCTTGGGCATCAGGTCTCTAAAGACAGGAGAGGGGAAGAGTCAGGAATCATTGGATGACCACAAACCACTTGGTAAATGTTTCTCTGCATTTCAGGCACAATATACAGTAGCTATTGGTCTTTCCATTTATGAGCTCAAAAAAGTGATTCCATTCTTCACAAAGTACCATTGTCATTCTCATTCTCTTTAAAAGTGCTGGGACATGCTGATCATGTCATTGTATAGTACATGCCTATTTGTATAACAGAAATAGAGGCTATCTTTTTTTGACTCCAGCAGTCAAGCAGGATTCCACATCACCAAGTTAAACTGACAGTGATCAATCAACAACTAATGGAGGATTGCCAATAATTATTGAGTCCCATTAAGGAGAGTGGATTAAGTGTGGTGTGACACTGACACATGAGCAGATTCTTTCCAAATGATCTATGAGCAGAATGACCTCTGCCAAGACAGGAGAGCCAGAGAATTTCCAACTAAAGCTCCCGTGGACCTTGGGACACATCTCCCCAGAGCCTTTTACAAACACCCTTCCATCACAGTAAAGCCTGGGTTTCTCTCACGCCACACTCAGTCTGTTCTTTCATATTCCACCCAGACTACATCTGCTGAACTCCAAAATATACATGGCCGGCCAGTTCTCTTGCAGTAGCACTGGGTAAATATCATTTTCAACAGTATTGCTTTACAAAGCAAGCCATGATGCTATTGGACAAATAACCTCGGATTCACTTTAGAGCCACAGTCTATAGAAATGATCGATGTCTAGCAGATGCTGTCATGGTAGATAGTTTCAGTGATGAAAGAATTCTGGTCATGAGAAACATCAACACATTGGAGAATCCATCAAAAGCAGTGAAACCTCCAACTGTCCAGAGGGACCAGACGTAATATTTGGCTCATGGTTTTATTCAAAGTTTGGGTTCGACCTCGAAGGTTTAAAAGAAAGAAAAAGGCTAATCTATTAGTCTATGATGGACAGTCTCCGTCTCTCACTAACTCTCTCCTGTCTGCCCCTGTCTTATTCATTCATATTTGCACTCTATCAGTCTTGTTCACTCATTCATTCCCTTTTTCTCCTCTCTCTCGGCTGCCCTCCAGGATAGTGACCTGAACCACAGCGAATAAAAGCCCTATATTAACAATTTATAACCCTCATATCCACCAATTAGGGCATGGCAAGAATTTCCCCTTTACAGCCCAAGTAGAGAATGCATCCCTCAATTATTCATCCCATTCCACTCAGCATGGGGGTTAGGGACTGACAAAATGGCCCCCTTGCCCCCTATAGCAAGCACAGTTTACAGACCATAAGAGCATTAGTGAGTCAAGGTCAGAGGCTTCATCGAGGCCCTCCGGTCTAACAGGAGATTCTCTGCACCCCACACCTGTGTCCCTCAGCAAAGTGTGTGTGTGAGTGTGCAGTGACTTTGAGAGTTTTTAGAGTGTGACAGCTAGTGTTTATCTGCTGCACAGCTGGGATGGTAAACGGTTGCGCTCGGATGAACACACAAGCTGTTGGAATGAGGCAGGAGCACTGCAAAATCTCGACTCAATGGAGAGCGAGAGAAGGTGTTTGTTCTGCAATGTTTTAAACAGCCAGGCTTTTAGCGGGATGCAGTAATGTGACACACAACAAATGCTCTTTCACCATCTGTTGAAATCATAAATAAGACATGAACTTTTTTCTGAGTTGGATCATTTGTTTACAGGGCTAGGTCAGGACTACATCCCATTATAATTGATGGGTTTCCAAAACAAAGGGGTTTCCACTTAAAAGACCATATGATGTGCATATCAATGCATAATAAATCATCTAAAATATGAAATGAAAAATACACATAATAAGGTACTAGTTGCTTCTCTTCTTCACATACATTTTCCTGAAAATGCAGTTTATGAATTGAACAATTTAAAATGCTGGTTTATCGTCTAACCATTTGTATTGTTTTGGTTTCAAACTGCTCGAGTATATTTGTTCCTTCATGTTCATGTAGAAAAATTTATTGAAATTCTTAAAGGAAAACAGAGGCTGAAACAATATTTATCAATTTAACCCTGCTTACATTTTTTATAGTTCAATTTATAGTTTAAGACAATTTGTGGCATTTCATAAAATGACTGAAGTCACACCCTAGATCATGTCCTATTGGACGACACATGGGCACAACAGATACGTTCCGTGAAATCAATGCCATGATGGTACAGTGGGTAGCGTTGCTGCCTCATCGATCTAGGGTCCCTGGTTTGATCCTAAACTTGGCTTACTGTCTGTGTGGAGTTTCACTTGTTCTCCCAGTGTCTGTCTGGGTTTCTGGTTTCTTCCCACCTCCCAAAAACATTCCAGTAGACTGGCTACACTAAACCGCCAATGGGGCTAAATGTGTATTGGCACCCCAATCAGGAGGTCCCTGGGACAGGACCTAGAGCCACTGAAACCCTGAGCAGGATAAAAGTGGATAGATAAATGAATGAATGAATAACTGAATGAAAGAATGAATGAAACCAAATGCCAAGAGGTGTGTTTATGACAGACATCAAAATGTCCTTCTGAAAGCAGCCTCACTTTTGACAAGTGGGAGTTCATGCCGACATCCTGAGTACAGGAGTGTCAGAGAGAAAGAGAACAAAAGAAAAATGACAGTACCAAAAGAAATTAAAACGGTTATATAACATAGACTACACTTAATCTCTGCTCACAATGTGTCCGAAGGCCATAGTACTTCGATAAAAATAACTTGTGCCTTGGTTATTTTCATCTGTGTTGTATGTGTGGACAGCAGTGTCTATGATCTGATCATGAGCCAGATCCTACGCTGTTAGTCAGGTGTGGTGAGGAATGGCAGCTACAGCACTCGGTCACGTTAAGACACGAGGCTCAGAGATGGAACTCGACCTCTCTGTAAGTGCAGACAGTGAGGTCAGGCCTCCCTTTCTCTGAGCTCCCAGGAATATGATAGTAACACCATAAAGGATGGAAATCACTGGAAATGTCTGGAGTCAATGATGGAGCTCATGTAAATACTGCTGATGATTTAGAGCTCTGATTCTTGGTCCAAGCCACAAAAAAAGCAGGCCTGATTCGGCAATCTTCAATGTTCATCATTAGGAAAACAGTGAATATTTTAAAAGCATGTTAAAAGTAAACTACTCTGCCAAAACTGGATGGCGGCTGAAATAAAGGATAATCTAATGCACACTCTTGTATGAATCGCAAGAGCTTGCTAGTACTGAAAATGTGTCTTATCCACCATCTGTGTGCAAAGATTATATCAAGTTCAGGACACTGATGAGTGGAGAACTGTTCCTGCTGAAGCTAGTGCCATTTTCTGCAGGCTGCTGGTCCAGAAGGGGCAACCACCCACCAATCCAAAATCTTACATAGATCCTCTTTATAAAATAGATAGTAACCTCTGCAGAAGTAGCCTTTCCTATTTAATAAGCTACATCTTGCTTGTTTAGTCAGTGCACCATCACTTTTGTGTTGGTTTGTGGAACTCAATAGGGAGTCCAATCAAAATTTCATAAAGAGGGGAAGATCTGGTCATATAGGATACTTTGGGGATACTGATGTCCAGCCTGTGGCTTCTTCCGTCCAGTCTGCTTCTTTTGTTCAGTCTGGGGCTTCTGTCATCCACCTTTGAGTTTTGTTTGTCCACCTTGGGGCTAATACTGTTGCTTCCATCCTGTTCCTACAGTCCAGTTCCTGCAGAGCTTCTTCTGTCCATCCTGGGGTTCCTTCTGTCCAGCCTGGGACCTCTTTTGCCTGACTCTGAGCCGCTTCCGTTCAGACTGAGGCTTCTTTGTCCAACCTGGGGCTTCTGTTGTCCACTCTTGAGATTCTTCTGTCCACCTTGGGGCTACTAATGTCCAGCCTGGGGCCTTTGTTGTCCAGCCCAGGGCTTCTTTCTTTCACCCTTGAGATTTTTCCTGTTCAGTCTGGGGCTTCTTTGTCCAGCCTGAGGCTTCTGTCATCTAAATTGGAGCGTCTTCCGTCCTGTCTACTCCTTCTGTCCAGCCTGGGGCTTCTGTCATCTACTCTTGAGCTAATTATATAATGTTATAAAAATGGCTAAAACAGAGTGACATTAGATTAGTGTGTATCAAGTCGCATACTTGTGTACTTGTGTTTTATGTGTAAGTGTCTAGTAAGTCCACATTAAGAAATACCTATACATAATTTAAAAAAAGGTTGTTGGCTGAGCTAAGCTAATTAATCAAAAAAAGCTAAGTAATATGAGGTAGCATTTCTATTGTCAGTTCCCTTAGTTGTAGAACGATAAGTATGTGAACATTAAACTTTAAATTATAGTATGCAATTTGAGACACCACCATGACCATGACCAAGATAAAGCCTTTAAGTAGATGAAGGAATGAATGATGATTTGAGACAAAGCTTTTGTCTCATTTAAAGTGTTTGAAACAACACAAATTGTTTAAGTGACTAATTATTAATGAACTGCACTGTAGTATATACCAATTCTAAGAATGCTAACTGCTCACATTACCTCATGTAATTACCACAGAAATTACTTCTACAAGACGACTGTGTTCATGAAGGTTTGAAACTGAGTGCCCTATTAAAAGAGTGGCCTATTTCTTAGGGAAGGGGGGACAGAGAGACTAAATGGGCTGGATTTATGCAGCCTGCAAAAGACTTAATAGCCAAATAATGTCTTCATAAACACACAATGATCCCAAAATGACAAAAATCAAGTGAGCAAATCTGAGCAATCTGAGTAAAGGAAGTGAAATAAAAAGCAAAAGAGACAGAAAATTGCATGATAGACAGACTCAGCAGGGAAACCCAAGTTACAGCTCTGAAATAAGTCTGTTTCCCCACAGCCCCTTTGGCATTGAACACACGCACAGCCTTTTCTAAACGGTGCTTTATTGGCGGTGTAGGTGATGTAACAGATGAAGGAGTTTGGCTTCCAAGCGCAGGAGATTTACAACCCTTTCCAGAGAACCCTTTCAAGTCTTCTTTACGCTGCTGGACTACGACTCCCAGTGCACGCTGCTGCGTTGGAGCCAGGAACCGGGCCTTCGCTATGAAGGTTCAGGAGGAGGTCTGACACATACCAAGCCAAACTTTTAGCCCTGATTTTTCTCTAAGATACACTTTTTTACTAAGCAAGTTGCTTTTTTCTATTTGCTTTGGACTACAAGAAGATGGTTCCTTAAGGATTCTGTGGATATCTAGTGGTTATAGCTCTTCTAAAGAGGTTCTACTTGGAAATGAGAAATCCTCTGTTGATGGTTTGCATATAGAACCTTTAAGGGCTCCGTAAGAAACCAAAAAAAAAAAAAAAACCTTTAGCATGCTAGATTTACCTCTTTTTAAGATACAAATTTATTTGGAAATGCCATGTTCCCTCATGAACAATAAAGGATGGAAAAAAGATGGAATAGTGGAACGTGAAACTGATTTGTCATTTGCTGACAAAGAATTTAGACAAATATATCCAGTAAAACGTATTTGCAACTTTGCTAGTTAATTTGGTCTAATAGCTACTACCGGAGAAGTAGGATTAATATTAGCTATGCTAACTAGTTACCTTGCTAAAGTCTGTGCAGTCCTGGGTTTAGGTAGCTAGCTAGTTTGTTTACAATGGTAAAATCTCCAATTAAAACCATTACTTTATACTGACTATAGTGTCCAATCAGCCCAAAGAAAAGAAACGAAAGACTAATGATGAAGTAGTATGATCAAATTTACAATTGGCTAATCAAATTAAACTCAGCTCTGCCCTTGTTGAACTTGTAGCATCCATCACTTAAAATCTAGACTCATTTTCTACCTGGGTTTATCCAAAAATTGCATTTGTGCAAAGTAAATGTGAAATTGCAGGATTAAAAAAAGTCTAAATATTGTGATATAAACCACACCAGGTGTTTTGTTGATTTTTCAGAAAAGTGCTTAAAATCTGTGCCACTTTTGGATATACACCATTTTGTATGCACTCTTTCAGCCCAACACGAGCTGTTTGTGTGTGTGTGTGTGTGTGTGTGTTTGGGTGGAATTTAGGAACGTTCAGGGATTCTACTGTGATAAATGTCCTAATCATTCACCACAAAGGGTGTGAATGACAGCTTTACACACACGCACACAAACATACAAACACACACACAGTTAGTGTCAGTGCTGCTGTTATTTTTGACCCTGACCCTTAACCATTCCCAAGAGCCCCAAGTGGGATCAGCAGGATCTGCATGACTATGACTGCAGTGTGTGTATGAGTGTTTGAAAATGGGTGAGAAAAATAATATAATGCTATGTTTACTAAGCATTGGAAAAGTTGTGGGAAAAAATTCAAAAATATTTGAATGTTAAAAGTCATATTGTTAACAATGGAATTTAAACACCATTAGATTTATAGCATTGGAATATTCATTAATTCATTAATCCATATTTAGCAAGTGCTTTATTCTGGTCATGGTCATGGCAGATTCAGAGCCTTCCCTGGGAAGATAGGCTGCAAGGCGGGAATACACCCTGGATGAGACGCCAATCCATCACAGGGCATCATTCACACACACATTCACACCAAGTGTCAATTTAGCATAGCCAGTTCACCTACATGCAGGATTTTTGGAAGCAGGATGAACTGGAGAACCTAGAGAAAGCCTACATGGACATGGGGAAAACATGCAAAACTCCATGTTCAGGATTGAACCAGGGAGCCTGAAGATGTGAGGAGGCTACACCACCCCGCTGTATCACCATGCCGTGAAATACATATTACATCAAAAACTACACACCTGTATTCATTGGTTTCAAATGAAATTTCCACCTTGAAATTCAAAGTAGTTTATTTCAGTGTTCAGATATTCACATCTTAAAATTCATATAAAAAAATCAAGCCTCTATATTCAAATTGTTCTATCAATCACAAATTATGATTCAATAATTCAGTTTTTAGATATACAAAAATAAAAAAAATGCATTCATCAGGTTGCTTATTCCAGTGGTCAGATTCATTCAGTCAAATTCAGTTTGCACAATTCACTTTAAAAAATATTCAAGTTAAGCAGGCCAAGGCAATCAAGCCTAGAATGAGAGACTGTGCTAATCAGCAAGATATCAGATAATTGCGTTCCAGGTGTGATTTAAGAACTTAAAACCGTGACAGCCCTGATTGGGAATAATGGAAAATTCAAACTTTGCAGGTCAATTATAAACTCTTTAGCTCATTTTGTCTGAGCCCTGAACTACTGCTTTGCTAAAATACAGTAAAAAGAGTGTTGGGGGTGGGGGGTGGGGGTGGAGGGTGTAATGTACATCATCTGGGTGCTAATCACTGAAGGTAAGAGTTCACCAAAGCGGTCCAGCCTGTAGAAAGAGCTGATTCACTTTCCTCAATAGAGCGCTAAATAAGGCATAAATATCCCCTACTGCACTTCACTGGCATTCAGAGCACATTACAGTCCAGTAATTGGCTCAATATTTATTTCTGAGGCTTTAGCCTGCTGATCTTCTCTACTTCTCTGTCTATGTTCATAGCCCTTGCTATGCTCAGTGGCCATTTTCCAGGTCAGTGAGCTCCAGCGGAGGTTAGTGCGGCTGTGATTTATTGGAACGGCATCATAGCGTGTGGAAAAATCCGGGATTGATCATGCGTGTTGTTTATGACCCCTGTCCAAAGCTTTCCCTGTCCCGCTACGTGCCTGGAAAGACTGGATGTTAGCATTAGTGTACTAGTGCTAATCACTGCTGAGCCACAATCCTGACGTTTATAAAAGAGTCTTCAAACCGCATGGCCTCATTTACCAACGTGAGCAAAGCCTGCTTTAAATTTGATCAGCCAATCACAAATCTGGCCATATTATAACACCACTAGTTTTTCATTTCATTTCTTCAGCTCGCAGCATGCACCACCACAACGTTTCACCTAAAGTTATCTACCTTTCTCTCAAACTCGGCTCATTTTATTACATGAAACAATACATTACCTGACATTAACAACTTTGCTAGTTAATTTGGTCTAATAGCTACTACCGGAGAAGTAGGATTAATATTAGCTATGCTAACTAGTTACCTTGCTAAAGTCTGTGCAGTCCTGGGTTTAGGTAGCTAGCTAGTTTGTTTACAATGGTAAAATCTCCAATTAAAACCATTACTTTATACTGACTATAGTGTCCAATCAGCCCAAAGAAAAGAAACGAAAGACTAATGATGAAGTAGTATGATCAAATTTACAATTGGCTAATCAAATTAAACTCAGCTCTGCCCTTGTTGAACCTGTAGCATCCATCACTTAAAATCTAGACTCATTTTCTACCTGGGTTTATCCAAAATTTGCATTTGTGATAAATGTGAAATTGCAGGATTAAAAAAAAGTCTAAATAACCACACCAGGTGTTTTTTCAGAAAAGTGCTTAAAATCTGTGCCACTTTTGGATATACACCATTTTGTATGCACTCTATTAGCCCAACATGAGCTGTTTGTGTGTGTGTGTGTATGTGTGTGTGTGTGTTTGGATGGAATTTAGGAACGTTCAGGGATTACATCTGATCCACTGTGATAAATGTCCTAATCATTCACCACAAAGAGTGTGAATGACAGCTTTACACACACACACACAAACACACACACACACACACAGTACCAGTGTCAGTGTTGCTGTTATTTTTGACCCTGACCCTTAACCATTCCCAAGAGCCCCAAGTGGGATCACCAGGATCTGCATGACTGTGACTGCAGTTTGTGTATGAGTGTGTGTGCACATATCCATATATATTTATATTAACATACACTTTCAGCATATGTTTTATTCCACTTATACCACAGCAATTTGCTAACATTAACAATTACTAATTATTAAAGAACAACACGTCATAGTTTTCATATCTTATTTATAGCCATGGAACATCCGCAAAAACATGAAATCCTTAAACTCCTCACTTCTGTTATAGCAGCTATATTGCCTCACCAGCCTCTCTTTTTTTTCTGTCTCTCGAAGTTAATAAGAGAAAAATCATACCTCAAAGCACAAACTCTGTCCTGTAAACTTTCTTGTATTTAACTTTACCTTGACTTTTACAAAGCGCTGACACTGGAGACTCCTTCCATAAATTTTAAACATCTCTTCACAGAAAACGTCACCATACCAACAATTACACATATATTTCTGAAGCAAACACCATAAAAGACCCTGTGTAAGTTGTTACTATAGAATCAAGAACTCAGCAGCGCTGTGGTCCAAAACTTACACATGGTCATGTGTTTTAAACTCGCCTATGAATCTAAGAACATCGTAGAACAGACTATCTCTATAATCACATTCTCAGAATAGAGCAGAAAAGCTACTTTACTTAATGATCGCTTCAGAGCATGGCCTCCTGATAACCTTATATACTACTGAACATTCTGTAGCTTAATGCTCTCTGGTATCTGGGAGTAATTTATCAAAATATCTATCAAGATGATGACCACTTTGTTAACGATGGAAACCTTGGTTTGTTTTTTTTTTACTTGTAATCAAACTCCGACAGATGCCATGAACTCTTTCCAACAAACTGTCCTATAAAGTTTGCATGACATTTGTTAGAAATATTGGAAGAGTTCTCAGTTCTCTTCACTTCGGAGCTTTATTGAATGCCACCATCCCACCGCCATTTTTCCACCGTTTGCATGCACAAAAAAAATCCATCTTTCACGGTTTTTGACACCAAATGTGAAGTGCCTTTTGTTATTTTTCCCTCTTTCCACATTAAGCACCACCATGTGTTTGAGTAAAAAAAAAATCTGTATGGAGTTAGCTTTGCAGTGCAGTGGGTACTCATAAATTTCTCAGTGGTGCTCTAAGCCTGTACTTTCCCCAAGTCCCTAGTTTATTGCATAAGGAGGGAAAAAAAATAAGGCGTGCTTCTGTGTCGGCTTCGGCCTTGAGGCTGAATTATTCACCTTGAAAGACAGACTGAAAGGGAGGGTGAGGGAGAGAACGACGGAGTCCATCTGAGGACGCTGGAGGTTTTAGACTCGTGGAGGAGGCTGATAAAGAGGAAGAGGAAGTCACACACTTCTTCCTGGGAAACCCAGTATGTTTCCTCTTCTAGAAGTTGAGGGATTAATGCATCACTTGCTCTGTTTAAAACTCTGAAAAAGCTACTAAGACCCTCTTGGGAAATGAGCCAAGATGAAGCAAGAGAGCTTGGAGTGAGCTAAAAGCATCCAAGCGCGATGGAGGATTTATTGCGTCTTACACTCGTGACCCCCACAGGAAGCAAAACAAACAAAAAATGATGCTGGTTTCAAGGGAGCCAGTACTTCTTGTATATGTTTTTTTTCTCTTTTCTTTACAAATTCTGTACTTTTGAGAACTAATTTTCTTGTGATTCAAGCATACTGTTTGTGTTCATGTTCCTCTGCTTTATCTGGGGACTCGGGATGAGTGTGAGACGGATGAGAGAAGGATGAGAGAGTGCCAACATGGTGTCTGCATCACTTTTTAATATCGCTCTGACCCACTTGTTTCTGAAAGTCTTGAAGTTGGAGAAATCGCATAGCATGAGCACAAAGATGGGATTATCTTCGCAGACAGCATTTTCTTCTTCACTCAAGCTCTCTCTTAGACTTATTTCTGCCAAGTCAGTGTAGAGGGTCTCAAGAGCTTCAGATAGATAAAACTAAAACTTGGAGCTTAACACCAACCATTTTTGAGGTGTCGTATTTTTCCAGTGGATTTCCAGTGCTGCTGCTATAAATTAAAATGTCCAGATGATGTCTTCACAGAATCTTTTCTCTATAGTGATTAGGAATCAACTGAGGAAGATGAAGATGCTGCAATGTCTGGAGAAACAGAATTTAGTGATTGGAAAATGTCTGAAATCCAGAACCAAATGTTGTGTCAGTTCGACAGAACGGAGGATAGTTCTCTGTTCCAACTGCTGGTGAATTGTTTTAGGTTTGATCATCTCCCTTCAAACTCAAATTTAAAGGTTATCAGAGTCATTATGAGGCTTTTAATTTTTTCTGCTTCTCAATATTACAGGCTGATGCCTTGGGAAGCATTACTGCTCCATGTGAGTGTGTATTAGTGTATATCTATGTGTGTGTGTGTGTGCGTGTGTGTGTGTGTGTGGGGAGAGACTAGGAAGTACTAATCCGCAGAAGCTTTCCGTGTATAAATATTAGGGTTGAAGCTTCAGAGCAGATTAGCCGTCCATGACTTCAGCAGCTCTGCTGGAAGTCTATTAAAAATGACCAAAAGACAAACAGAAATCCTGTGGAGGGCCGTCTTCAGCGCAAACCAAAGCTGCCTCTGGCAATCAGGCTCTGTTTCGATGTCCAAGCAAATTCTGTGCAATGCACGGAATTTTCAATTCCAATAACTGCGCTTACCCCAAAGTTTTGCACTGGACCCAGAGGTGCCAACATTACTAACAAGAAAATCCTTAGAAGGTATAAAAAAATAAAAAATCGACAGAATTATAAAAGAGATTTGGGTCTGAAATCTGATTGGCTGGAAGCTGTAAAATCTTTGATATATTCACACATGTGAGTTCATCACAATAACTCTACAAAATAACGCTACAGAATATTCTAACCTTCGTCCGTTATGTTGCTTAGCAACCAAAGCTTACTGTTAACAGACTATATTGTGTGGTGAAAGAACTGTTTATTCCGCATATTATTTATTATTTATTGGGCATTAGATTTGATCATATTGTTTTGTAATGTATTGTATTTCTTTTTATAAAAGCACTAAGCCCATCAAAAGTGTATGTTACAGTGATTTTATCACAGGTAAGGGGGGGGTTTAACTCTGCTTCACGTTATGCAATAGTTTAAAAGGCAATGTTTGAAATGACGCAACTATCATAAATTATTATTATTATCAACTATAATTGATTATAAATTTTAGATTTTCTTATTATCAAAAAAGGACAGACATCTGGCGTGCAAAAAATAATTTATATTTTTAAACTGATGTGTAAATACATTAATAGGCAAGCAAGGTGATTTGCCTGCAACTGTATGTCATGATCATTGCCAAATTCCTCAGATTATGAACAAAGCTGGTCACATATCCATAGGAGGGTTCTATATCAAATCATATCATATCAGATTTAGTGGTATTGTCAAATATTGAACCAAGATCCTATTGTAATCCCACTGATGTTTACCCCCATACTAACAACAACGCCCTTACCGATGAAAAAATCACTGTAATGCACACCCCTGAGTGGCTTATTGCTTTATTTTGCGAAAAAAAACTTGTGTATGTCGGTGAACAAGGTAGCTAATTAATTTTTTTTCCCCACTTCTGTGCCAAGCAACTACTTAATAATTATCTTCGTTTTTGTCCTGACAAGCAGTCCACATTCTCAGCCACTTGGTATCTGCTGGCTCACAAGATTAAGATTTGCAAATTCACAGGTCAAAGTTCACCTAGATCAAGCGAAATTAAATTCTACCTGGAGCACATGAGAGTCTCCAAACTTTGGTGAAAATGTGGCTGTAGATTATTCATACTGAGAGCAAAGAGAAAGAGGGAGGGAGGCAGGATGGCCTGTCTGTGCCATACTCACACTGGGTGATTTATGCGAGCTGTGTGTGGTGCCTGTGTGTGTGTAACGATGGATTAAAGATGGCAGAGACCTTTACAGCGCTGTCTCCTGCAGCCATTATCACGCTAATGTAGAAGCCCCAGGTAGAGATGCTCAGGAAACTGCTACAATGGATTAAGAGATAAAACAAGTGCATAGAGACATCCAAACACTTTTTCATCTCGCCTTCTCTTACGCTCACATACACACACACATGTTTGGTCCTCAGCCTTGTTTTTGCTGGACTGCAGTCAGACAATCATTGTGGCTCTAGTAAAGCAGTGGAACAGCGAAAGTATTTGAAATACGTTACTAATGGCATGAATTTCTTGAATTCTTTGAATCTATGGAATTAAATTTGTACCAAAAGTATTGAACGCAACTTTTCCAGAAATGAACAAAAATATGCAATGAGAAAGAAGAAAGACGCTGTGAAACTCAAAATAATGAACTCAGTGGCAAAAATTTCAAATAAACAGCATTCTTTGTTATCATTTTTCTAAGCGTCCTTTTCGCTAATCACGGTTTATGACTGCACTGCCAGAGTTTTCATTTATGCTGTCAAAGTTTTCGTTTACGCTCCGCGAGTTTATGTTCGCCACGCTGGCACAAACCCCTCGTGTGGGCGGGCTTAACAGTGATTTACTCTCTTGGTTAGTGAGATTTGGATCGACAGCTAACTGACCTGGAAGTAGAGACACTCCTGAGGGCTAGTCGTATGAGACTACCCAAACCTCAACTATTAATTACGAACTAATATACTAAGTAAGTAATTTCCACTACAAAGTAAAAACACTATAACTATACAGAGAACCGCATCTAGAATATTCTCAAAAATTTGTGCCACTGAAGTCTTTACTTCCAGGTCAGGGAGCTGTTGGTCCAAATCTCACTAACCAATGAGAGTAAATTGCTGTTAAGCCCGCCCAGAATGTGGTATATTTTTGTTTGTTTCTTGAAAAGTTATGTTCGATACTTCTGGCACAAATTTAATTCCATATGAATCTCTTCGTTCTTTGTTCTTCGTTCGATTGAATGCTTATGCTGTGACACCTATGATATAAGATAAGCTTTGTGAAATTTGTGAAATTTGGGTTTGACCAATCAGCAACGTTTATGACAGAAAACTCTGTTTCAGTAGGTCATGCTACACAGAAAGGTAACTACTCTGGGTCAGGAACTACACACTTCCTGGAACAACAGTTAAAAACTAAAAAGTTCCCAAGTTCCTCAAAAGTATACCTTGTTCCTAAAAACAGTGATGCCTACTTTCCTGGACTCCTGAAAAAAATTGTATATATCCTGGAACAAAGACCCAGTAAAAAAGTATGTTAGTTCCTGAAAAGGTTCCTGAGTTCCTCAAAAAATTTCCTACGTACTTCCTGGACTCCTGAAAAAGTGTATGGGCTCTGAAACAACAAAAATAAAACCCAGGAATAAAGTTTTTGAGTCCCTGAAAAAGTTCCTGGACTTCCTGAAAAAAATACAGTACACGGGCTCCTAAAAATGCCTAAGGTCCTGAAAAGGTCCTGGAAAAGTCCCTGGGTCCCAGACCACAGAACCAGGAAGTAATTTCTTGAAAAGGATCCTAGTCTGCTGAAAAAGTTCCTGGATTTCAGTGGACATGTCCTTTATATTTAATGGGTTATAAATAGTTCCGTACCTATCTGTCACATATGAGTCAATTTAGACCTGGATCTGGATCTGAAGTGCACTTCTTGTAAATCTGTGTAGAAACACAATCTACTTTCTGGATCTTAATCCACAGAAACATATCTCACATAATTCTGTTTTCTACTTTTAGATTGCACAGGAGACGGGTTTTACTTCAGCTGGCATTAGTTTAAATTGCAGAGTAAGAGTGTGAGTATCGATTGACAGCCTAATAAGATGTCTTACACACACACACACACACATACACACATACACAGAATAGGGGAAATCCCTTCTCATTCCTGGCCCTGTTCTCGGACTCCCTTCCCAGCTGGGGTTCTCCGCTGTAGCAGGCGTATAAAAGCTCTCACTGTTCTCTACAAACCCACCTGCCCAGGTGGACTACAGCCAGGGGAGTGTGTGTGTGTGTGTGTGTGTGTTGGCTCTGGAGCTTTGACTAAGATGTGGGTAATAGTGAGCTCTGGTCCATTTGCTAGGTGTATTAAACAATACATTGCCATGGAGACAATGCACTGTAGCTTATGAATAATTCCTGAGTAATTTCAAATATTTTTTTTATAAATATAGGCCTATTTAAACCATTATTTTGCTCATTGTAATGGTTACATTTCATCGTTACACAGTATTAGGAGAACAGCTCTACATCAGAGGCAACCTAATGTAAGGAAATAACAAACAGGCATCCAATAATGAAGAGGAGGCCAATCAGAATCAGGTATTTAATACCAGGTTTGTTTACCTGGTGTCAAAACTAGACAGCAAATGTTAAAGTAAAAAAAAAAAAAAAAGGTTCTTCATTTGACTTGTACAGTTGAGTGCAAAATTTTGCATACCCTCAGTATGCAACAAAAAAGACAAAGGAATTTATTCTCCAGCAACAAGTCATTTGGTGAGTTAGATTTTACAGATGTAACCTTATTTCATAACCGCTGAGCATCTTTTGGATCCTCTAAGTTGTAATACTAAGAGGAGCCCAACATCATACACAATCTTCCTGACCATTTTTTAAAATATAAAAACAGATATCACTACCTTCTCTTTCTTATTTTTTTTCTATTGATTTTGGCTTTCATTTCGTACTGTTCAGTTTTTGCAGCAAGACACAAGTGTTGCAATTCAAGTTCCATGTATTTGTAGATAAACCGTAAAATACGTTTAAATGAAAGGTATGTTTTATCCCCCCACCACCCAAAGTTGTGCAAACTTGGGGGGTGCAAACTTATGCCCTCACCTGCTGTAGATGGAGGAGACTTTTGCACAAGTAAGTGCTTAAATGCCAGCTTTTGACTAGAAGCTATGCATGCAAATTGGTGGAAGCCAGGAAGTGTGCATAAGTGAGCTCTGAAGGCTGTAAATGGCCAGCAGTGTCTGAGAAAAATAATTGTAAGAAAACTGCCAAAACATTGGCAAGTGCTGCTCCATCTCTGCTGTAATATGTAGTCTTGCTATTCAGAGAAGGAAATGCTTTTTAATATAAAAATGCAACATATTGTTCATTTCTATTTTGAGACTCCCGATCACATTCCCTTAATAGCAACTGCTGACTGAGCACTCAAACCCGAACTGCCCAGGTGGGTGTCACATGAACTCATTTTCCTAACTATAATCATACCATAACTCGGACCTTCGGAGTCTGTGTTGACCTACATTGCTATACTCAAACTGGAATTTCTGATATAATACCAAGAGAACAGCAAATAGCCAACACGGGGGTCCAAGCACCAATTTGCAATTAGTGCCCTCAGTGGTCAGTTCTTAGCAAGTTTCGTAGAACACTAGAGAGACTATAGATAAACATACTGTTTCACACGTTTCTTGACAGTAGCTCAATGAAAGCTAAATGGCTAATGACAGACATGTTTTAGTAACGCAGTCATCATTAGAAACCTCACAAAATTTAAATAAAGATTAGTACAAAGTATACAAAATTTCAAATCGATCGCACTTATGGTTCCTGAGTAACAGTTATTTTAACTTAACCCCGCCCCCTATAGATGACAATGCCCAAAACTTTGCAGACATCCTCAGAATCTTGTACGGAACACGCCTTTTAAACAACCAATCACAGGTTTGAATAAATTAATTTGCCCCACTAGAATTGATTGGCATGTGGTGGCCATTTTTTTTTTTTTGATAATGATTGCGTTTCAGACTTGAGTAATTTGACACCAAGTTTGTGAAGATATAGCAAAAAACAAAAAGAAGAAGAAGAAAATCCCAGCAAAAAACAATAGGTTTATAACACCTTTGGTACTTGAAACCCTAATGCACACAATTAAAATACTGTTTACTTCCTGTTCGGTTGCCGGTTTCCTGAGCTCCTCCTCCTGCTCTGATTTGACCACGCCCACTCACCATTGCTGGCACCTGTGTGTAAATTGTCACACCTGTATAAATACTCCTTTGTGGCCTTTTAGAAAGTTTTGCAAGTTTTTCTCTGCACTTCTGAGCTGTGTAACTTTATTTCTTTGGCCTTAATTTCTGACTTTTTCATAATCATTCATGAAAGAAAGGAAGAATATACACTATGACTTCACAGTATATTGTTTCTTAAGTTTTATCTCAGTATATGCAGTATGCAGTCTATGATATGAAAATGAGCTTTGAAACAAGCCACAATTGTTATTGTGTGACCAACCCCAAAGGTCCAGATTTAAATAAAAAAAAAATTATTTACATTTTTGTGGCTATTTTTGATGAATCATCAAATAGGCCAAATTTGTGGAGGACAACTGAGCAGTGAGATCACAGTATCCAAAGTTTAAATATACTATACAGCCAAAAGTTTGTGGACACCTGACCTGACATCATATCTATTTGTGTTTGTTGAACATCTTGTTCCAGATTTATTCCCCCCTTTGCTGTTATAATAAGCTCCACTCTTCGGAGAAGGCTTTCCACTAGATTTTGGAGCATCATTGTGGGGATTTGTGCTCATTCATCCACAAGAGCATTAGTGAGGTCAGGCACTGATGTCGGGTGAGGAGGCCTGGGGTGCAGTCGGCGTTACAGTTCATCCCAAAGGTGTTCAGTGGGGCTGAGGTCAGGGCTCTGTGCAGGACACTCGAGTTCTTCCTCTCCAACCTTAATACACCATGTCTTCATGGAGTTTGCTTTCTGCACAAGGGCATTGTCATGCTGGAACAGGTTTGGGCCTCTTAGTTACAGGGAAGGGAAAATTGTAATAGTACAGCATACAAAGGCTTTCTATACAATTGTATGCTTCCAACCTTGTGGCAACAGTCTGGGGAAGAACCACATATGGGTGTGATGGTCAGGTGACCACAAACGTTTGGCCATATAGTGTATACTGCAAGCCATATACTGTAGTTATAATCACAAAATGCTATTTTGTCCATTTTGTGTAGTCTTCAATCATATTGCATACACGCACACTATATAGGCACACACTCATGCTAACACAC
This sequence comes from Pangasius sanitwongsei, assembly GCA_037576675.1. NCBI lineage: Eukaryota > Metazoa > Chordata > Actinopteri > Siluriformes > Pangasiidae > Pangasius > Pangasius sanitwongsei. The sequence continues at coordinate 20,374,223 of CM075014.1, read as the reverse complement.
CTAGCTATTTAGAAAATGTGTAACAGTTTGCAAAGTTAGGGTTAAAGGTGAGTGTTCAAACATTTTTTTACAACTTAATTTGTATGAAGTTGAACAAAATACTACCACTACCCAAAGAGGGGCTATAGTGACTTCAAGAGAGACAAAACAAGAGTATGAGCTGTGTTACTCTGTTTCTGTCCTTAATTTCATGTCTTAAAAAAGGAGGAGAGAAGAGACTACGGCAAAGCTAAACCGAGACGGAAATAAAGCACTCTGCTGAAGTGTAAAGTGCTAAGCTGATTATTGTCCCTTTCTTCACTCATGCCTGTTTTTCACTGTCTACACTCCTCCACACTCATCTCTCACTTCATTTCATTACCCTTCCTGTCTCTTCTCTTTCTGTCCATCATCCCTCACTTTCCTTTTACTATTTTTATTCACACTACTTCCTCACACATGTGCTGCTCTTTCAAATGCACTCTCACTCACTCTCACTAACTCACATGTTTTTTAAGGTTATGTATTCACACAGTGTCTCTCTCTCTCTTTCTCTCTCTTTCTAAAAACCGCCAGTCCCTGCACCCTTCCCATCATGCAGGCCTGCAGACACTTTAAATATTTAACAGGAAATCCCTGCCTCCTGTCACATCCAGGGCAGAACAAATAATGAGAGTGTAATGATGAGTTAGCGCGGTGATTTATCCAGGTGGAGCGAGAGGCAGGCTGGACAGGGGTAGAGGCTTAATGATACGGTTGAAGGCGCCTTTTCCATTCCCAGGCCTGTTTTGCATTAGCCATTAAGTAAATAGCCCAAGAGAGGAATGGAACAACACACACCTCTCCCTGTCACATAACACCACCATGGTCAGGGTGAAGAGTGAGGCTGTGGTTACCACTGCAGTCGGGTCCAAAAGTCAGAGTCCACTACTGAGAACAGCTTTGGAGTCATCATTTATCAAAAACTAATCTCAGATGATATTCTGTTGATATTTATTATTTATAGATCATATGTAATATATAAAATGTGTTCTTTTTATCTGCTTGAGATGTCCTAATATGAATCTGGGATGTATCTGAATGTCCTTTTCAAGAACCATTCCCTTCTTCTTTTCTAAACTTCTCTGACTCTTGAGTTAAGAAATATGACAGCATGATGTGATAAACTTTTCTCAAGTCGAGCATTGACCGTATCTATTCTTCCTCACAGTACCACACTAGTTGGCTGTTAAAATTATTTTTGCACCAACTGTTGATTCTTTCTCCTCTTATTCCTATTTCTACTTTCTATTTGTAAGGATTAAATAAAATTGCCCTAAAATTGCCCTTGTTTGTGTAAAACCTGAAATGTGGCACTATTGTTCTGCTGTATAAACCTGAGCAACATCCATAAAGTTGAATCAATAAAAAAATCTTTAAGTACAGCAGTATATTTCCTGCATACTGACTGTTACTTTGGGACACCATATATTTTATTCATGTAGTAACATGTAACACCTTAGAGCTTTCCAAACAAATGTGACAGTTTGAATACTGTTCAAATATTCATATTTTGACAATGTATTTACATTTTTTTTTTAAAAATTGCAAAGGTTAACTTGTATTACATGTTTTTCCTAAAGTCTTTTAGCCAAATGACTCTGAAAGTGGTCTGATTAAATTCATATAATTTCTGGCATACTATATGTCTGTGTCAATTTTCCAATTTAATGCAAGCCACATGTAAGTACTCAATTATTAACAGCCACTTTATTTTTTGTGGCTGATTCTCAAGTTGCCTCCTACAGTGAATATAGTGCACTACATATGTTATATTAAATCATATATGGACCAAGAATATGTAGTGAACAGGAAGACATTTGGGATTCAGATGAATTGTGGGTTTTGAGGTTTTTGTTTTTTTTTCAAAGCTCCTGCATGAAGTAGAGTTGATGATGCCGCACTTTTAAATAGATCTCGGGTTGCTTAAAAGCCAAGCGGAATATCAGTGAGAAGAAATGTAACTATGGGTCAACAAAAATTCATCTTCAGTAAGTGCTTTATCCTGAAAAAATGCTGTGCATCTGGAGCCTATGCTGGGAGTATCGGGTGTGAGATATAGGAATACACCCTGGATGGGACACAGGGCATCGCAGGCCACCATTAACACTTAAGGGCAATTAAACATAGTCAGTCCAACCACTGGCATGTTTTTGGGAGGTGGGAGGAAACCAGAGAGCCTGGAGGAAAACCATGAGGACACCAATGGGAACAAGAAAAACACTGAGGTAGTAATCCGAGCTCAGGATCAATCCAGGCACCATGGAGCTGTAACATGGAAATGCTACCTGCTGCACCAGGAATTTGTAACGTGACATGTAATGATAATAACATTACATTGACAATTCCCACACTTATATAACATGCATGCGTATAGTTGGTTCTTTGGGTAGTTTGGGTTCTTTTCTTCCTCTTTGCTTCTTGTACAGTTCTACATAGATCCCTTAAGGGTTCTGCTAGAGGGACAAGTCAAAGAACCCATAACAGTTTTAGACTAAACCTTTTTTTTCCAATAAGAGTGCACTGTTAAAATTTACAATATTATAAGCATATTTAAATTGAAATACTAAATTATTCAAGTATTTATGTTTGAAACATAATCCAGAGACCCTTGCGGAACCCTATTTTAATAGTGTACCTTACACTTGCTCAATTAGTCCGGTCCATTATGTGTTATACACGGTCATTGTTTTATTGTTAAATGATATTAGGTATGAATGCCATTTTGTTTTTTAAGAATTCTTATTTGAGAAACTGGTGTTAGTCTTTAATAACTAATGATATAAAAACAGTTCATGGTGGTACACTCAGATTTCTGGACCTGACTATGTCAGGAGAGATCGATAGGCAGAGGGAAGGAGTAAAACAGTGTGAATATGAGACAGAAAGAGAACCAGAGAGGTGGCTGGGAAGGGGGGGGGGGTGAAGGTGAAGGCTTGATGATAGGAGAGATGGACGAGGTGTTGAAGAAAGCCTGTGTGGTTTGTTACTGTTGTCTGAGGTGATACAAATGGCAGTGGTCGACTGGGCTCAGGCCCAGACTCAACCGAATGGAGAGGAGGACTGTGGAGGAAGACAAATCTGCCCATGGAGAGTTCAAAAGAGCAGACACACAACCGAGCTCCAGCCGATATGGCCTGAGACCCAGCAGTCGAGGAAACGATGAAATGCTGGCATTCTGGTATTTAAATAGAAGAAAGGAGACAGACGAGGTGGAGGATATCACTGCAACACTCCAACAAAGGGTCTTTTGAGGACTTGGGTTTTGTTTCTGAACAAAGAATAGTGATCAGAGTGATAGATGAGATATATTTTACATTTTTAGAGAGGTCAGAACTTTTCAAAACGTGCCAAAAGGTGCTTTCAGCAGAGGAATGAAAAGCCTTGATCCATTAGTGGTGGTGGCAGAAGGGTTAAACACAGCTTGAACAGAGAAGCTTCTAGGATTATCTTAAAATCTATAACTCTGGTCCTTTCTGAAGGCAGATTCCTTAAACCTTTAACACGCAGAGTGCGTAAATGACATAAAAAGCTCGTATGATGAAAATTTTGACATGAGCTACTATCACAGCAAAGACACATGAAGATATTGCTCTTCATCTTCAGTAACCACTTTATCTTGGTGAGGATTGCAATGAATCCGGAGTCTATCCCGGGAAATGCTGTGCACGAGGCAGGAATACACCCTGGGTGGGATACCAGTCCGTCACAGTGACCATGCACACATTTATACACTCATTCATACCTAGTGGCAATTTAATGAAGCCAATCTACATATCAGCATGTTTTTGGGAGGTGGGAGGAAACCGGAGAACCTGGAACAAACCCACACAGACATGGGGAGAACATGTGAAACTCTACACAGACAGAAACCCGAGCTCAGGATTGAACCAGGGATCCCGCAGCTGTGATGCGCATCAGGTAGCCACCTTGAAGCCGTGCAAATAAAGTCTGAACAAAACTTACTGAAGGGGAAAGCACTTGGTACGCAAAAGAAACCCTTTTTTTCCTAGTAGTTCTAATTTTCTCTTCACGCTGACGTTAACTATCTTTGACCTTTGACCTTTGTATTCACACACATCAATCTTATGAGCCAGTACAAAACAAGGCAAGCTTTTGCTTTGGTTTAAAAAAAAAAAAAAATAGAGGACCTGGTGATTATTAGGTAGCACTCACACTGGGCATTTGCCATGTTTTCTTGCCCACATCTTTAAAAAAAACAAAACAAAACAAAAAATACTCTCAACCGCCCAAAATTGTAATATATTATAGGATTTTCTTGTTAGCTGTGTAAGCAAGCTTACGCAAGCTGTGAGGTCATGTTATATCAGCTAGACATTTTCAACCACTGAGCCACAAAGATGCTACATGATTATCAATTCATTTACATTTCTAAACAGTACTCTTCAGTTGGAGGGACCAATTGGTCCATGTTGTTTGTGGATCTTTTATAGAACTGCCAAAATTTGTCCAAAATTCCCAAAATGTGTCTGTAGCCAAAATTGTAGCCTATCCAATCCTACATAGTGCCTTCAGATTGAAACGCTGTAAATATTGCAATGAATATCAGTATGACTGATGGTGCTGTGCCTCCATTATGAGCTGTGTGTGTGTGTGTGTGTTTATGTATGGTGCTATCATGGTGCAATGACAGTGTGTATATGTCATATCTTGTATGGTCATGGATGGCATCTGGAAAATAACTAACGCTGTGGGCAAAGCCAGTGACTGACTGTCTTATGTGGCAATGTGTTGTAATAAAAAATGTTCAGTGGTGCGAGTGTGAGTGTGAGAGAGTGTGTGTGTGTGTGGCGGTCTGGGTGGGCCGAGACCACTATCTGCTGATGAGTCACATAATCAATCAGCGAGTCTGTATTCAATTCTTCATTGTGATATAATCGCTCCACAGAACGCATTAACGCTGAGGAACGATAATGAGGGAATATGTCGAGAGAAAGCGAGGGAGGGAGCAAGTTCACAACCCTCGCATGATGAATACCCTGTACATACCAAACAGACTCCGGGAATAAATATGGAGGCATAAAGAAGTGTGATTAGACAAATAAATAGAGTGTAAAGAATGTAATGGAGGCGGGATGGCATTATAACTACCTCTGCGAGCAAAAGAATGGAATAAAATGCATATTAGATGCATTCGTATTTGCGGTGATTTTAAGTGTTAATATATTCATAGCCTGATTTACGCATGCATTAACACTCAAGCATGGAAAATTGGAAGTAGTGTCTATAGTGCGTGTCCTACTGCCCACTGTACTACATAGTACGTACACACTTTCTGTTTCTAGCCTGTGTAATGTTGCTGAAAAATGCCTTTGTGTTGACAGGAAGTGGCAGTGATGCTGGATGCTTATATTTCTCAAACATGTTTTGGCTAAAAATCACCCGTAGTCTAAAAAACAGATAAGAAATGAGCCACCAACATGCTTATGATGTCTTATCGACTTCTCAATCTGCCTTTTGCACATGATATCCTCCCAAACTGCAGTAAATAAGCAACTGATTATTTTTGTAGACACATTTGCAGGCCTTTCCTAACTATCATCGCAGACTGAGTCAGAATTTAGGAAAACATTTTTGTATCCAATAATCACACGGCTAAGCTAAACATATCATCTTTCTGTACTCCCTGTTGGAAATGCCGTCTCCTCCACGGGAGAACTGTGCAATCAAAATCTGATTAGCAAATTAGATTTTAAAAATTCCAAAACATAATTGCAAAATAATTTGCAATAAGCTCAATTTCTCCCCTGCTGAAAACAAATGTTTCATATCAGCTTAAGAAAAATAGCCTTGACCTTTACCGACATGGTTTTCATTTATTTCTGTAATGAAAGCTCAGTATTAATGACATCATTTGGGTATTTCAGATGTGGTTCTTCAGATGCTGTTCTGCTAAAGTCAATATTGCATTGGGAGATTTTGTAAAACTGCACAGTGCTTTCCAAGTAGGGCTGCGTGTTATTGTATTTGAGATGATTAGATGCCCATCTAGATGTTTGAAGGACATATTTAAAGCAGTATGATTTATTTAAAGCCTAATAGAACTTGACAGACATGTTGCTTTAGCACTGACATTAAAGACAGAGGATGAGGCAAAAGTGATTTCTTAATAGCAGTGCCTAGAGTACTGGTGAATGATACTGCTGTAACTGACAGTAATCTTCATATTTTTAATTAACAACCAGGCTACCTCTCCCAATCAAAGCGGTTTTGCAAGTAGTCCAAGATAAGAAAACCACAAGTTCATTACGTTCATTAAATATTTAACCCACTGCATTTATTCTTTGACCAGAAACAACTGTAGGAAGAACACAGCAGCTAGACCTTTGAAAGAGACTTGTAAAGCACAAACCTTTCAACACAGTATACCTTAACTGCTGGTTTGATGCAGTATGATGAGATACAATTCACTATTGTGCAAACAATTAGTTGTAATTACAATATTGTTTTGGCATTCATGTGCGCTCACATCGTAATTATGATATTTCCGATAAGACATGAAGGCAGCATTAGCTCTGGGAAGTGGGAAGCCTTGCCTCCTTCACTAAGACTGACAGCACAGAGGCCACAGCTACTACTTCCTCTTCTTACTTATTGCTCTTTTTCAGTCAAAGATAAATAAAGACAAGAGAGATGAGTGAAGATGGGAATAATCCCCCCAAGACACCCCCCCCCCCCCCCCAACCCCGTCTGTGCATCTGATAGTGCTTGTTATTAATGATGTGTAGGCTGGACCACATGGGAGGGACAAGTGTAACGGGTGATTTCTGTCAGCGTAGGAAGAGCGACGTGGCTCTGAACTCCCATTTGTGCTAATAAAACTTTAAATTGTTTGTGCAATGACATTACCGTTGTCCCAGGGGCCATGGTCGACGTCAATTACACTGATAAGCAAATGAAAATAAATTGCCAACAATTCAGCCCACCCGCTTGCCCGTCTGCCTGCCCAGGCATCCAGTAAACAGCAGGAGGAAACAGGAAGTGATTGGAATGAGAGATTTTAAAGAGGAGCATAAACTACTGTGACATTGTACAGTATTCTCCCAAAGGCCTATCTTTAAGAACAAAGGGAGGATTAGAAACTTCCTTCCTAGGGCTGAAATAGGGAGCAGCAACAGATGGTATCACAGCCCATGAGGGTTAAATATAACTGCAGAAAACATGAGATATTACTGAACTCTTACTGTGATGGTTTGGGAGAGCGAAGCTCATGGAAAGGAGTCATGCTTTACATAGCGGCACGACAGAATAAAGATCCTCTCGCGAGCCATTATTTAAAGCTTGATAGAACTTGACAGCACTGTTGCTTATGCACTGCATGATGTACTGTATGTCACATGAAAAGAAAGAACGAGGATGAGGCACAAGTGATTTCTAAATGGAAGTGTTCATGGAGCTGGTGAATGATGCAGCAGGGTTAATTGGAAAAATGAAATATTGATGAGAAAAATGGGGGTAGGATCCAACAGTCAGAAGGAAAGTGATAATAATACTCATCTTTCTTATTCAATGACCAAGGTAGATGTCTCAGTCACTCAGGTGAGACTCAAAAAGGTTCTATATAACACTACCACTCTTGCTTTCCCTTTCAGAAAAGTGGTACCCCAGAAATGATTCAATTACCCTGTTTTAAAAAAAATGTACCAGCATCACACACACTACAATGTGTGGTGCAATGTGGTGCTGAGAATGGACCATCACCCAGATATCTGCTCAGTGGTAGACCTTTTCTTTGAGGACATGGGGGGCTGAGACATTACACAGGGAAACATATGGGTAGCATCAGTAACTGTATGTCTAGAAGGTGACCTACAGATAAGTGACAAATTAAGTCAAAACCAGTGGTTCTTTTTTGCTATGGGGGCATTTATTTATCTTTCTGGCATGGTTTGGCTCGACTGCTCCTCTTAGAGCTAAGCCCCACCGCAAATCAACCCAAACTTTTTTGGACCGATCAACTTAATTCTATGATGAAACTTTTAAGTGATCTCTTTCCAGGATAACTCCACCCCCATCCACACAGAATGTTTGATGAGGATGAAAATGATGTAAATCATATGCTGTGACCTCTACCATCAGCAGAACTCAACCCCATTGAACGCTATGGGGGATTTCGGAGCAACATGTTGGACTTTTCATCAAAAGGGAATATCTTTTGGAAGAACGGTGTTCATCTGACCAGTACAGTTCCAGAGACTTGTAGAATCTATGCCAAGGTGCACTGAAGGTGTTCTTGTGGCTCATGGTGGCTCAGCACCTTACTAACATACCTTATGTTGTTGTTGTTGTTGTTGTTGTTATTTTCGTTTACAAGGAATGTGAAAAGTTTACACAATAAAGTGGCAACTCTGTTTCCGCATCAATGTTCAGATGCTCTTGGAAGAGTTGAACCTTCAGGTGCTTCTTGAAGGTTGTGAAGGAATGTCCAGAGTGATGGAAGCAGGACACTTCATTCCTCCATCCACAAATGAGTTGAATGAGTTGAGTTGCACACATATTACTCTGTCTGAAGTTGTTTTTCAAAAAATAATTCTATAATGCATACATAGTCATAGTTCCAACCCAGGAATTCAGACTACTGGGTATATTTCCCAGACACACGACAGAAAGAGATGTTCACTTTTGTTCTACTTGTCCAGAACAAAGAAGGATCTCATGAAGGATATCTTCTTCCTGACACTTTGAAACCACGCACACACACTTAAACCAAGTGGATCAATATGCCAGAGCTGCTTTAACACAATATAAAATGTCTCAGGCGTCCATTAAGCCCATTAAGTGATGGGATTGTGGACAACTTATTTCATAAGCACGCCTCTGACCACAACCACTCTTTCTCATCTACCTTGCTTGATTTCAGTTTGTTTTGACAGATGTCAACACTCCAACTTTACTCTGGTGCTCACCAAACAATTGAACCCTGGTACAGCAGTACACAGTTTTGACATGAAGGAGATTGCGAGCTTATATAAGAGGTTCTAGGTGACAGGAAGCCTACGGTAACTCAAATAACAACTCTTTACAACTGTGGTGAGAATAAAAGCATATCAAAATGCACAACACGCTGAAACTTGAGGCAGGTGGGCTACAACAGCAAAAGAGCACATTGGGTTTCACTCTTTTCAGCCAAAAACAGGGATCTAAGGTTACAGTGGACACAGACTCTCCAAAACTAGACAGTTGAGGACTGGAATAACATTGCCTGATCTGAAGAATCTCAATTGCTGCTGCAACATCCTGATGGTAGGGTCAGAATTTGGTGTCAACCACATAAATCCAGGGACGCAACCTTTCTTGTATCAATGAGATAATGAGATACTTTGCAAGTCAATAATAGTTCACGTACTACATGTACAATGCTGGAACATAACTGTTACAGCATACCAGTAGTGCATCTCTTCTTAAAAATCTCCATAGATAACAGATGATGCTAATTCCACAACAGAGATTTAGATAAAAAAAAAAAAAAGCAAATTGCAAATTAGCATTTTTTTCCATTTGCATGCAGCTCGGATAGGCTCCTCTCCTCTATCACTCGGACGTGTTTGTCCTATGCAGACCCGACTCTTTGCCTAATGAGGAGTCACGACTGGCTACATTAGCAATTATAAACGTTCAGGTTGGGATTAATCGAGTTACAGGCCATGCCCCTCCTCCTACTCGGCTCCTGCTGTATTAATCACAAGCACACACCGGCGCCATTGTGTGTTCTGGACCCTCTGTCCTGTTCTAAACTGTGCTACCATAAACTAGCGGCTAACTTGTTTCTGGTGATGGATCTGTTTCAGGCTAGTTTCTGCTACATGAGGTCACGGCTGTTTGACTGTATCTCCTCTTGAGGAAATGATGAGATGGATAATGTGCTGACATTGATATTGTGGTTGAGAAAAATGGCCCAAATATTTTTTGCGAGTGAAATAATACCCGAATACGAGTATAACATTAGCATATACAGTACACTACTAAATAACAGTATCAGAGAACACAATGTCTTATCATTTTATTACCTATAATATGCTGATTCTTTTGAGTTTGTCATTTTAAAATACCCAATATATCTAATGGTCCTTTCCATTCCTTCAAAATTTTTGTAAAATAAATGCCAGGGGATCTTCCTGATGGCAGGTGTGTCCCTCATAAAATGTGTGGTGGTCTGAGAGAAGCTTTCTATATAGCTATTGAAACTACAGGCTTTCCTGAATTGAAATGTTTCTCTTTTTCCATGTACTTCAATCAGAAATAAAGTTGTAGCATACAGCCCCAAAAGTAAAATTTAAAGATTTCATTACTACAGACATTTTGACAGACTGTGTCTGATTGCAAACTGAACCGATGAGGTTTATATCTATTTTGTTATGGTACGTGGCTATCCAGCAACTTGATCAAAGCATGTCACTCACTGGGTGAGAAAATCACACTTAGCTAGCAAGGTTTTAGACATCTGACTTTGCAGGCAGACGCCAAGGCAAGATTAAAAACTAAACAAACATGTTATTTTAGTAAAATATATTTATGTCTGTCAGGAAATGCGTCGCGAATCTGAATGAGGACATTTAATTCTGTCTCTGCTTCAGCTCGCAGTGAGGACGTTACAAGTTATGGTTGGTTGGCATTAATTACAGGCCGACCACACACACTGTGCCTGCGCCTTGGCTGATTCAGGGTAACTGGAAAATTAAGTAATTTTTTTTTTTTTTTTTTACTGATCTACTCCTCTTACAGGAATGAACAGCAATGCAGAAAATGTAACTGCACTCAAAAGACTGTCTGTATCCTCACATCTAGAAGCATGAAGTTAAACCACCATACTGCACTCACGATATAATTTATTACCTATAATCAAACTGAACGTAACCGGTGTTGACTTCATCTCCAGCCAAATGGTACTAAAGCGCTGCTTCTACGCCACCTCATTAATAAGAGGATGGAAAAGAGCGAGTACTCAGGAGGTCTTCGTTTTTACGGCGTCCTGCGTTCTGTCTCTCTTCCCTCGTTTGGTTTTGGGTGGAGAACACTGAGAATCGCTATCCCTCTCCTGCGATAAAGCCGTCGTCTGTGCTGTGGGAAAGTGAAATTCATCAAACTTTTGGAGAGCCTTCATACCGCCGCTCGACCACTGAGGGCCGTAACAACGTGCATGTGCTCTATCCATGCCTCATTTACCCACAATCCCCTGCTCCCTGGCTGGGACAGCACTGCCGCTTGGTTTGGCTCAGAGAAGGGACAGTGTTGTGGACAACTCTGCAATCACCAGCAGTTGTCGGGACTCAGGGTTTTGTTGTTGATGTTGGGCGAATCGTTTCTCTCGGTGGTTGATGGTTTGGAAACGACAGCAGCCTCTTCACGCTCTCTCAATTTTTTTTTTGTCTTTTATTTCTTTTTGTTACACTTCTTCAGATACAAAAGTATACACGCAAGCTTCAAGAGCCAAATTATAACACTACTAAGATTATCGTTAATGCCTTTCTGATATAAAAAGATGCCACATTTACATGCAGCCAATTAATTTGCCAGCAATATGACAGCATATTCTGATTAAAAAACATTCATGTAACACCTTACTAAGAATACAGTAAACTAATTGAGTCTGGTCTGAGTGAAATGTTTTTTCAGTATAAAAAGAGATATAATCAGACTACACTATATGGCCACAAGTTTGTGGTCACCTGACCATCACACCCATATCTGGTTCTTCCCCAAACTGTTGCCACAAAGTTGGAAGAACACAATCATATTGAATGTCTTTGTATGCTATACCATTACAATTTCCCTTCACTGGAACTAAGAGGCCCAAACCTGTTCCAGCATGACGATGCCCCTGTGCACAAAGCAAGGTCCATGAAGACATGATGTGCCAAGGTTGGAGTGGAAGAACTTGAGTGTCCTGTACAGAGCCCTGACCTCAACCCCACTGAACACCTTTGGGATGAACTGGAACGCTGACTGCACCCCAGACCTCCTCACCCAACATCAGTGCCTGATCTCACTAATGCTCTTGTGGCTGAATGAACACAAATCCCCACAGACACACTCCAAAATCTAGTGGAAAGCCTTCCCAGAAGAATGGAGGTTATTATAAGAGTAAAGGAGGACTACATCTGGAATTGAATGTTCAACAAGTACATATGGGTGTGATGGTCAGGTGTCCACATAAATTTGGACATATAGTGTATGTTTCATTTATTCATTCACTTTCAGTAAATGCTTTATCCTGGTCAGTGTCATGGTGAATCGGGAGCCTATCCCAGGAACACTGGAAGTGAGGCGAGAATACACCCTGGATGGGACACCAGTCCATCACAAGGCACCCACACACACAATCATACACATATTCACACCAACTTAGAGGAGTAATTTAGAGAAGCTAATCTGCCTACTGGCATGTTTTTGGGAGGTGGAAGGGTTGTGGTGGATTCGGAGACTGTTCTGGAAACACTATGCAAGGCCCTGGTATACTGGACCGGACACTAATTCATCACGAGGCACCACGCATTTAGAATTTAGAGCCAATCCACCTACCGGGATGACTTTCTTAGAGCAATATTTGTGAGTGGTAAAGTTATACAGGTTTATATATAGCTTTATTTGATGTTCTCAAATGATATCATCAGTTACTGCCAGTAAAATTCTGCTGCGAGCCTCTAAAAAGCTCAGTAGTAAAAATGTTGTAAAACCACCCATAAAAGCTGTGAATGAGCCTCTCTCATCAATTAACTGAGAAACTGCCCATGCACTCATTTATGTCTTCAGCATATCACTTTCAAAGCTAATCCAGAAATCCACTTTGGTTTTAATCTGTATAATTGACATTATATTTAATTTTGGTAATCACTAAATTACAAAAAAGTCAAATGTTTCCTTTTATAGTTTGTCGATAATCCTGTTTGATCTTGTAAATTAAGAACAGCTTTCTCTTTCTCTGGAGTAAATAAGACGTGTACTAAAGTCAACAAGCAGTGTAACCTGAGCTGAGTGTATCTGAGGGATTACCGCACACACCCCTCATACACACACACACACACATACACACTCCTACTGACGTATGGCTGTTCCCAGGGACCCAGTGGTCATCAATTACCCTTTCTCTCCATCCTGTCTCCTCACGTGTGCTCAGATCTTGTGGCCTGTGCCATTTGGTTGAAAGTTATCTATTAGGTTCCTGCTGGGCTGCCCTTGGTGACACTGAGCCAGAGCAGGTGAGCAAATCAGGTGTGTGTGTGTGTGGATACAAGTGTGTGTTTGTTAAGGTGTCTTGGCAGCTGTCTGCACCTGCTTTCTGTCCTCAAACCGAGATACCCAGAATGCCTTCCGGGCAGCTGTTGACATGTCCTTGGACCCTTGAATGATGAAAAGAGGCCTCAGGGATCAGCTGTGTTGTGTGTGTGTGTGTTCATTCCTTCATCAAAAGGTGACAGACCTCTCATGTCCCACTTCACGTTAATCCCCTGGACATGAATTTTCACAGCTCCTGTCTATAGCCATGGTGTGTCTTCTAAGATCCTGTTACTGACCTCCTTCACCCCAAAACATGATCTACAAGGAGGTCAGTACTTAACACTGACCCAGAGCTGCTCACACGCCACACACAAACACACACCTGACGTGATTACACACACAGATTTGAAAGAATGCGCAACCAGTATTCATAGTATTGTTATACTTTTCTAATCATTTCATCTCTTTTTAAACATTCAGCTCTGATCTGGGGTTGATTTAATTACAACCACAGTGAGAACATGCTAATAGCTTTTTTTTCTCTTTTTTTTTTTGCAATACCGTTAATGGTTTCACTGTCTTATTAACCAAAAAAGAGAGAAAAAACAGGCTGTAATGGAACTACTGTTTATAGCTGCTATAATAGCTTCTATTATGAACTAACTTGTTTCATAATGTAAATGTAACTATAAATGGATAGAATTATGACATCATTCTTTAATAAAATAATAATATTTAAAATATTTCCCCATTATAAAACACTTTGGGATGCTCTGTTTTTAGAAAATAATAAACTTAAAATAATAAAGTAAAAATAACTCTGCTTTGCATCAAATCAGCCTGTTGTTGATTATTTTCCTATAACAAAATTATAGTTTTATTCCTTACATAAGACAATATAGTTCCTTACATTAACAATATTGTTATCTTGAAGTACATTAGAAAAAACAATACATGATTTTGCACACACACACACACACACACACACACACACACACACACACACACACACACACACACACTGATGAGAACTGCCATAGTGTGTTAGCTGCCTTCTGTGAATTAACATCTGTAATATTTAATGCTAATATTTTCTGACGTTAGCTGCAGTATTAGCTTCCACTGCACAGACTTTCTCATGTCTAATCATAAGATCAGCAAACTCATGATGGACCAATCATGTTTTGTGCACTTACTTTTTATTACTGTCAGTGAGCACGTGCAACACATTTACAGCTACAAGTTTCTTTCTCCTCCGTATCACCATACTGCTCTCTTCTGTTAGCGCATAGTGAAGAGAATGTGGACATCGATCAGCCATATCCAGCTATGCCTCATATTCATCTTTGATGATGACTGGCTAGCAGACAGAACCTAATAAAAACAGGTTTGAATTACACACACAAAACCTTTACCAAAAAATAACACCCCAAGAAGTTAAATGCCAGATAGAACATTAGCACTGAGGCCCAACTGCCATACACACACAAACACACACTCACAAACCCGGATAAACAGAGAGCACTCACCCTCTCACATTTTACCTCCATTTCCATTAAGAGAACATGTTCCAGCAGTACTGCAGCCAAACCAGATGAAAGAACTGAATAAACAGCACACGCGCGCACACACACACACACACACACACACACAGATATGTACACCTCTGAAACAGCGCTCTCTTTGTTTGGTGTGACCTCACAGCCCAGCAGGTTCGTATCATCCTGCCATTACGGTATTACAGAGCAATCTGCAGCAGCCTGGCACAGGTAGAGAGCAATCACACACTAACACACAGCAGATACACAGGTGTGTGTCGAGCAGAGAGTGAGAAACTATGCATAAAGTACGTGACTGTGACTGGGAGACTCCACATCCATATTGTTCTCATTTGCCTCGTTTCAACTGCAGGATTGTTGCTGTGGCACAGGAGGCCCGTTCCTGCGGTTCCTCCATGTGTGAAACAGCAGATGTGTGGGAGAACCAGGTCGCACACACTACGCTCAGCTCCAGAGTGATTATAATGAGAGGGAATTAACCATCCCACGGGGGGGGGCTAAGGCTGACATTTAACAAATGAATCAGTGAAGTGAATTGAGAAATTAGCTTTTTCAACTGTCAGTCCATAAACACGGCACTGATCTGCCTCTCTTTCACACATACTGTATGATAACCGTACTCATACTACAGCCTTGCTGAATTCTTGATTCTGATTGGTCAGACAGTACAGCTCTGATAGTAGTTTATATAAATGCACTTATTCTGCGTTATCCTTTCTATAGTAACAACAGGGAAGTTTGGGGAAATTTTTCTGTAAGAAGACATTTATTTAGCATTTCTGGAAGGAGTGTCCAGTGAAACGTGACTTATGTGACCCTAATGTCATTTTTTTTTCAATTAAAAAAAACCTCTTTTCTGTCAATTTGTAAAAAATTCTTCTTTAGCAGTCGACCAACTTTTCCAATTTAGTCAAGTGTAAAAAGTGATATTTTTAGCACTCTTTTTATCTGACTTTTGGATTTTCCATTTAGGTTTTTGTAAATTCACATTTTCAAAATTTGCGGGTTTTATATTTATACGCTTGTTTTAATATTTTATCATTTCTGTAGCAACAACTTACACAGGCACTTGTATGGCAAAAGCTTCACATATTCTAAGCCTAATAATAAATGTAATAAAGGAAATTTAACAATGAAAAACTGTATTATTGTTGATTTGGTCAAGTTTTCTTTAAGGAGATCTTTAACATTTCTGGAAGGAGCCTTCAGTGTCAGAGCTTTGTAACAGTCAGTAAGTTTCAGAACAGAGGACTTTGCACTTCCTTGTTTCTCAATAAAAGGACAAGCTGTGTCTTGTTTTTGTCTTATTAACTTCATGAAAGAGGACAAGAGACATTATTGAGGGAATGTTTATAGCTGCTATAATGTAAGTGATAACAGGACCTGACTTGTTTTGCAATTGCTACAATAGCACATAATTATAAATGGTTTAAATGCATGTGGTGTTCTTCATTCATTATTAAAAACACAGAACATTTGTTATTGGAAAATAATCAACTTCAGAGTGGTAACATTAAGTCTGTTTTGCATCAAGCCACATTACACCATCTTGTATTTTCCTATAACAGGAATATCCCAGTGTGTTTCATTCCTTACGTATTTTAAACGTTCCTACTCTCCATGTACAATCTCACCTTATATTGTACAACATACAGTACATACACAACAACATGTTGCTGCTCTCAACATCAGCTCCACTTGTTATTATATAGATTTGGTCTATTTGTGTCAGTGGATTGGTCTACTCATTCTCACGACGGGCGAATCTGTTCGGATGATAATATATGTAATGACTCAAGATAATCTGAATAGGGCTTTGGGAGTACTTAGTGATCTTGTATGAGACAGGGTGTTGAGCAGAATTGCTTTCGAAAGCTAAGAACCATGAAACTATTATAGGGTTCTACATAGAACCTTTAAGGGTTCCACCAGAGCAGCAACCTAAAGAACCATTCTAGAGAGCAGGATCTGTATTAAGGCATGGATAAAGAACATTATTCCAAAAATACTTCCGGTCTGGATTTTTGGAATAGGTTTTAATGGAGCCCTAATGGCAGCACTTTTTATACACGTTCCTGAAATCCACACGAGAGGGGTTTTTTACCGCAGAACCGCAGAGCTGCTGAGGGGAAAGGAAATGAGGAACACACACATACACACTCCCTCGCTCTCTCTCTCTCCCTCAATCAGAGATTTGCCCCATTCTCTAGAGCTCTATAAAACCCCTGTCTTTGTCATTAACTCCACTCGATGTGCTATTAGTGAATTTCCTCTCTGACACATTGCTGCCTCTACAAACACTGTTACCCCTGATTTAGCACAATAAAACACCATTCTCTAACTGCTTCCCTCTTACAATAAGCTGCGCTTTACAGCTGTGTATTTAACGAGAAATAGTGCTGGGAGGAGTTACAAAATGTCAAAATGGAGATGAGTAGGAATTATAGGACGTGAGGAAATGACAGCATCTCTAGATGTCGATTTCTGTCCCTGTGATGGTGCAACCCACAGTGAAGGGTATGTCACGACCTCTGGCTTGACCCCCATGTGTGTAGGTCATGTATGTTTAATGACCAGGTCACAACCCTGTGATTTGACACCCAGCGTGTTCCCGGGCCTTTAAACTCCAAACAGGTGAAGGCTTCTTCACTTCTTCAAAAGGCAAGTGTCTACTTAGTGCTGCTCACAGGACGCACCTCTCGTTGTACCAGTGTTCCTGTTCCTGTTGTTACGGTGGTGAAGAGAGAAGAGGTGATTCACACAGATATTTGTAAATGTACACTGTATTATTGCTGTGTATATGCTACAAGTATATCACTTCGGTTGGTAATATTGTACTAAGACACAATGACGAAGAATGTAAAGTTTGCAAAAATGTCAGTTAGAGCTTACTATTTTACAAAGGTCAATTTATAGGAATAGCTCTGCCAAAAATAAAATGCTCACAATGTAAACTTAAGCCGTAGTCACATTAAAACTTCATACTACAAGCCAGGCACGACCACGGCACCAAGAGCCTGGCGATAAAATCGCCTGGGAATTAATTCTGGTTTTGCCAAAATGCAATTTCAGTTTTTTTTTTCTCCTCCTCCTAGGATTATTTCTCAGTAAATAACCAGCTGCAATATGTAGCTTCATGTAAGATGGAAACAGAGAATGGTGTTTTTTTATTGCTCTGGATTTGCCAACCTTTTAAAAATGCAGTTCAGATCCATTCAAGCATACTAAATCTGAACACTAGTACTAATTACTAAAATCCAACACGTGCACAGTTTTGTTCGATGAGAGTTTGTACATTGGGATCTTCCTTGCTTGATAGTATGTCCAAGATTGTTATCATCAAGCTAGTTAGTTACAAATCCACTATAAACTGTAAATGCAAAAGTGAGTTTTAATATTTAATCTAGCCTCCAAGTTGACTCTGCATTATATTAAACATCATCTCTGCTGCTAAAATGAGCACTTCCTCCATTTTGATGTGCTGCGCTGCAATATGAAGGACTATCCCTTAATAACTGAATAGTGACGGGAATTCGGGCTCATTACAGTGAGTCAGACCATTTGGCTCAGCTCTTCACTATCAGCCAGCTCTTTCGATTCCCAAGTGACTCATTGGCAGTTTTATCAAAATCAGCCTAGCTGTTGCATATCACTCATATTGTCCAGGAAAATCTTATCAAAATAACAGCATAATCTGCATTGTTATAAAACATATATATATAAATATGTTTACATGTAAAAGCCCATAATATACAGCATCTGTGAATTAATATCTGTGTCTGTGATTGAATTCCACTTTTAATTGAAGACGACGATTGTATTATTTTCCTTTTTTTTGTGATTAAAGGCATTGAAGATCAATGAATTCGGAATACTGATGAATTTGCAGCTGAAGTATATGTTACGGGTCTTTATACCACAGCACTGTTGAATTCTTAACTCTGATTGGTCAGAAGGTAGTGATTAATTTTCTGTAACAGCTGTCCTGGCAGTGGTGCTGTCTATAAGGGAAATCACAGGTTTATTTTAATGTGCTTGTTCTAAAATGTTAGCGTTTCTATAGTAACAATTCACACAGGGTCTTGGAATAAAACACTTTGGGGGTGGTAACCGTAACTTTGATTGCTTCACACTACCCCATCGATTGTTTTCCTGATTGCTTATCATGGGGTTTAATCAAGCTTTTTTTCATTCCGGACTGGAATTTGCTAAGAGTCATAATGAATCATTATCATTATTGTCTATTCCTATAGGTCCATTTCCTCTTTATTATTTTTAAGCCATTGATCTGATTTGTTGGAATTTAGAGCGCTTTCTTGGACCTAAAATGTCCTGCCAGTGGTGTACCCCAATGTCTCCGGATTCCCACACAGCACACACACACACACACACACACACACACACACACACACACACACATGGTCTGGTGTGTGATTCCTTCAGACAAAGAGCCATCATCCATGCAGATGGGTGTCTCAGTGCTCAAGCATTCACAACTCGGCCTGAAAAGAGTCCCATAATTCCGGCAAATTGGACACAGCGATTAGGGCTGAAAAAAAAAAAGAGGCCGTATTCATAATGTTAGCTCTGGGGAGAAAGAGGGAGACTATTATTTTAAGAGGGTTTGAAAGGCGGGGGAAAGAATTTATGGAGCAAAACTATTCCTGAGTTTGTTTTCTTTATTTTAGAGCCATTTGCACGTATCCATCAAATGGTCATGGCTGGCATAGATCTACTACACCATGCTTTTATAAAGAGCTAGCAGCGCCATTTTTCTATTCTGTCTCTTGAACAGCTGAAACACACACACACACACACTGTGTGATCAGTGGAGTCTGAGATCTTCTCTGTCAGGATAATCACTCCTATGCAGTATGAGCTAAATACTTAAACCCTCACAACACTATTAACAACAGGACACAGAGAGACATGTTGTCGAGTGCTTATTTATTTCACCCATGCCGTTTTTTTTTTGTTTTTTTTTAAATCAAGGGTCCCCCTCTTCTCTTAAGATGGTAGGGGGTAGCCATTAAGTTTAACCGGCCTTCAGAAGCCTGTACCACATTCCTCCGAAACTTGGCAACAACTCAGGATTGATGGGACTCTCTGTGCGGATACACAAAGGATGAATAGGTAAACAGAAGGGTGTGAGAGAGTGATGGCAAAAAGAGAGAGTGAACATTCAGAGGGAGGAGGAGGGACGGATTAGGCATGAAGGGACATGAGGGGAGTGTGTTTAGAGGAAAGGTTTGATTTTTTTTTTTTCTTTTTTGCTTTGATATAAAGGTGAATTCTACCTGAGAGGTGTGGAACGTAACCTTTCATTCCAGGTCGATTTGCTTTTAATAAGAGATCTAGATCAAGGAACGTGGCTGTTAGACTCACACACACGTCAGATACGAGTCAACGAGTCACTCCGAGCTTGTGAGCAAAAATCTAATCCGACTGATACATATATACAAACACGGTGGCAAAAACACAGTGTGATGTGTGGTAGGATGTGTGTTAGAGCGTGTGTATGTGTTTATGCGGCCTTTAAACCAACACAGAAGCATGACGTGTTCTACAGCTTAAACTGAGTTACAAATCCATTACACAATACCAAACTAATCTGATAAACATTCATATCAGGATTAAAAGCAAGAGAAGACAGTGAAGATGTGGGATCTTATTGCACTGCATGGCGTTTGTGCGTCAAATTTTAAAGGATAGACAAATCAAGCAAATTATGCCCAGGTACAAATGTAATAATTAAAAAAGTATTGGACAAAACACAACTCCTGGTATACGAAGGTATATAAGTTTACATCTCTCTGCTGTGGCTTTGATGTGTGATATTCTAAGAAAATTGTACAAATTTAAACAAATGAAAGCGACATACTTTCATTTAGTTCACTTTTGTGTCACTGGAATAATATGAAAATAAGAAAAGGTAACTTTAATCCTAACTTTAAGCTTCCTAACTGTTCATATGACGTGAGCCTTGTGAGAGTGAGAGACCAAGCTGGACTTTATTTCTTCTGAATGGATTCTTCAGGTTATTAAATATTCCTAAATAGCTCATTATTAATTCATTTGTCCCACAGTTAAGAGCTAAAGTCACATTAAGAATTATGCAAAGCAAGTTAAAATCTTAAATCTTAGTTAAAGCTGTACAGAAACTAGAACAATCAAAAAGAGTTTTAAAAGAAGAAATTTAACTAACTAACTAACTGCAGTTAGAAAAAGCAAATAAAAATATATACAGCGGCAATATCAGCACAGTTCATATCACATATCACAAAAGCTCAAATTACAAAAGTTATAATTACTAACTTTACATCATTGTTTTTTCTCTCACTCTGCAATTTGTTAGATATTAAAAATATCAAAATGCAAATTCATTTAATTAATTCTATATTACATATACAGTGCTCAAAATCAAACATATTAAAACCGACATGGAAGAATTATAATTAAAATAAAAATACATATTGACGACCTTTAATTAACTAATCATTTATGCGACACTTATTTTAATAAGTACTTATTAATCGTCTCACTCACGCTATTATACAGTAATCCGAATTATAATGTTTTAGTGAGAACAGAGAATTTTTTTTTTTTTAATCCAGAAAGCGCGTGTTAAACTTCAAACTTTCCGTGTGTGTGTTTGCGCGTGCGTGCGTGTGTGTGTGTGTGCGTGCACGCGTGGGTGTGTGTGTGTGTGTGTGTGAGAGAGAGAGAGAGAGAGAGAGAGATCTGTGTGTTGCCAGCGTGAGGCAGTGGAGACGCGCTTTACACCAAATCACCGATTTTCTGAAAACTTTCCTCAAAACACTATAAACTACACATTTAACTGACTGTTTAACTAAAACAAGTGCTTTATTAATATTAATATTACAGTGAGCTTCTTGCGACTTTTTCTAACAATGCTTATAGGCTAATGGGATAAATATAGTATATATATATATATATATATATATATATATATATATATATATATATATATATATACACACACACACACAGAGAGAGAGAGAGGGAGGGAGACAGTGTGTGTATAATCTGCGTTGGTTTCGCTGGTGGTGTTGGCTACTGGTCCTGGCGAGTGTGG